>JAXCGZ010008732.1:0-24383 GCA_037179515.1 Halocaridina rubra
GTTTGGAGAAAAATGGACATGCACAAGCGTCTAAGATGATAGGTGTGAATGCTGTGGACGGTGACGATTCCAGTTCAGATACTTCAGCCGAGTATATCCTAGGTGTCAAGTTGCGGACGACACATGGAGAGCCAGAAGAAATGACGGTCAACAAAAGTGATAATCCCTGTACACAGCAAGTGATGAAAGTGAATAAAGTGTCAGAGAAATCCAAATATCTATATACCAATCTGTAAGTTGGTAAAAATAGTGTCAAATTTCAAATCGATAGCGGAGCAGGTGTAAATGTGTTACCTCGAAATATGGTTCCCAGTAATATAAAAATTGAATCTAGTGAAGGGTTACAACTAAAAATGTGGAATAATTCCGCAGCCAAACCAGGTGGAAAATGTAGAATCCAAGTGAAAAATGAGAGAAATTCAAAGAGATATAATGTTGAGTTTATTATATTGGCTGAGAATTATATGCCTTTGTTAGGAAAACGTGCATCAGAACAGATGGGTTTCCTTACCATCAATTATGATAACATATGTTCTGTACACAGTGAATCTTGTAATACTGATGTTTTTCAGGAATATTCAGATGTGTTTGGTAATGAAATTGGTAAGTTACCTGGGGTGGTACGGGTGACTTTAGACAAAGAAGTCAAGCCATTTGCTATATCTTCATGTAGAGTGCCAATTCAACTTAAAAGGAAGGTAAAATCCAAATTATCTGAGTTAATGAAACAAAATGTCATTTGTAAAGTAGATGAACCAACTGAATGGGTGAGTTGCATGGTAGTAGCTTCTAAGAAAAATAGTGAAGACATAAGAATTTGCATAGATCCTCAGCAATTAAATAAAGCCATAATTAGAGAAATGCATCCTTTGCCAATTATCGATGATGTTTTACCTGAATTAGCACAAGCTAAAGTGTTCTCTAAACTAGATTTAAGAAATGGATATTGGCACGGTGTTTTGGATGAAGAGTCAAGTCATTTAACTACCTTTCAAACCCCTTTTGGAAGATATCGGTGGCTTAGACTGCCTTTTGGCCTAGCAATCAGTAGTGAAGTTTTTCAGAAACAACTGCAGAGCTCTTTAGATGGTTTGCTAGGAATAATTTGCATTGCTGATGACATTTTGGTATATGGAATAGGTAATTCTCTAGAAGAAGCACAGTTAGATCATGATGAAAATTTAAGAAATTTAATGGAAAGATGTCGTAAGCATGGTATCCGTCTTAACAGAGAAAAGGCTGAAATAAGAAAGAGTGAGATAACATTTCTTGGACATGTGATAACTAATGAAGGCCTTAAGCCAGATCCCAGTAAAATTGAAGCAATTGTATCGATGAAAGCTCCAACTAATGTCTCTGAGATTCAACGCTTTAGTGGAATGATAAACTATTTGTCAAAGTTCATGCCTAGACTCTCTGACCTGATGGTGCCCATACGACAATTTTATATAAAGACAAAGTGATGGGGTGATGAAAAGGCTAGAGCTTTTGAGAAAATTAAGTGTTGCTTCACTAAGACTCCAATTCTTGCTTATTATGATCACATTAAACAGTTAGTTATACAGTGTGATGCTAGCAAATGTGGACTTGATGCAGTTCTAATGCAAGGTGGTAGACCGTTGTCTTATGCAAGTAGAGCTCTAACTGACACGGAAGCAAGGTATGCTCAGATAGAGAAAGAAATGCTGGCTATTGTGTTTGCTTTCAAGAAATTCCATCAGTACACTTTTGGACAACATACTTTGGTTATAACTGATCACAAACCACTTCAGAGTATAATCTTGAAACCAGTAGATAGAGCACCAAAGAGGCTACAAGGCATCTTATTGACTGCACAACAATACGATATTGAACTTAAGCATACTGCTGGTAAGAACATGCATATTGCAGATTTGCTGTCTCGATCATTTCTTAGTGAAACTGAAAATGGTAATGATTTTGAATATGTTAACGTTGTATCTTATTTGCCTATTAGGGAAGACAGGTTAAAGAAAATTTGTGATGCTGTGGCCAGTGATGAAATTTTGCTTTAAGTGACAAATATGATAACAAATGGGTGGCCAGAGAATAAATGTGATGAACCTATAATTGTTTTGACTTATTATCATATCAGAGATGAACTATCTATACAGAATGGACTTGTATTTAAAGGTGATAGAGTTGTGATCCCTGCCAATTTGAGGAAAGAAATTAAACAGGCTATTCACTCTTGTCACATTGGCGTAGAAAGTTGTCTACGAAGGGCTCGTGAGTGTGTATATTGGCCAGGTATGAATGGTGATATTAAAGAACATATTTTTCAATGTGAAATCTGTTGCAAATTTCACTCTTATGCCACATTAAGTGTCTGATAGGCCATGGGAGAAAGTTGGCACAGATATTTTTGAATTGAATAACCAGTTTTATGTTCTGGGAAATTGATAGGTTAGAAGATATAAAAGCATCTACTGTTATATGTAAGCTAAAACCACATTTTGCAAGGTATGGTACTCCTTCCATCTTAGTTAGTGACTGTGGAACTCAATTTACAAGTGATTTATTTCAGAATTTTATAGGAGTGTGGGATATAGAACATTGTACGTCAAGCCCTAAACATCCTCAGTCTAATGGACAGGCAGAATCCACAGTAGAAACTGCAAAGTCTATACTCTGAAAAGCCATAGAAAGCAATAATGACCCTTATTTGGCAATATTAGACTATCGTAATTGTCCGTCTCACAGTGATGAATACAGTCCTGCTCATAAAAGCCTAGGGAGACGCACACGTACTCTTCTCAAAGTTTCTTCAAAGTTGCTGAAACCATCTGAGATCAATGTAAATAAAATTAAGATTAACAGACATTATAGAAATAGCAGGTCCGCTAAATATTACGATGTGCATGCCAAAGATCTAGATCCTTTACAGAAAGATGATGTTGTGAGAATAAAACCCACTGTAATGGGAAAGAAAGCTTGGGAAAAAGGTATTGTGAAGGAACGTTTAGACGAGAGATCTTATGAAATTTCAACCGATGCTGATTTATTGAGAAGAAATAGAGGTGACCTTAATAAGTCAAATGAAAGAAATGTTTCGTATCACAGTAGTGAAGATTCTCGTAATGTAGTGCAAAGTCAGCAACAGGTTGAAATTTAACAGGATAAACATGTAAACCCAACAAGTGAGAATCTCAGAGTTCAAAAGTCTTTCACTCCTCAAAGGAGAATCACATGGAGTACAAGGAATATTTTACCCTCTAAATATAATGATTTTGTTGTTTACAAAGAGTGATTTATTTTTCGTTTTCAAGAGGATAACTTATTTTTTTCTTCATAAAAAGAGGGATGTTGCAATATTTGATATAAATGTTGTAAAGTACGATGTTATATTTTGTGAATGAACGCATCCATGTTTTCTTTACATAGAAAGTAATAAAGATGCCCACTGTGTGGCCAGACAAGAACTGTTCAAGATGCCCTTTCTGTCTCCTCTATTATTGTGCCTCATTCATCTGTAAATATCTCCAAATTTAAGGAGCATCAAACAGTTTATATCATCTCTGGACAGAATATTCGTATATTCACATGAGGACATCAGAAGGGAATTGGAAAGAATAAAAAAATCGCTCTGTACAAAACAAGTCAACTATTGCTTTCAAAGGTAGTGGAACTCATTCCACAACACAGTGGTAAACACATCATAAAAAGGCGAGTAAAAAAAAATATAATTACAAATATAATCACTTTTAGCGCAAGTGTTCTGAATATCTCAATGAATGGTGAACTTGACAAACTCTTTCAATCTGAAACTTCAATGGTAAAATCCATAGAGTCTGAAAAAACAGACAACCTAGGAGACCTACATCGAATGATAGAAAGTCTTGCAGATAAGGTGAGAATTTTGGAAGCAGATGCTGAAAAGGTGAAAGCCTTACAACCCAAGGTGGGGATGCTAGAATCTGATATTGTCCTACTTAAAAGAGATAATTCTAGGTTGAAACTGCTATTAGAAACATCTCCACCTCTCAATTCAGTGCTGTCACCTAACAACAATGATGTCCCTTCTATCAACAACCCTCAGGTTTTGCAAATTAGGTTGTCTGTCTCTACTCACAATTCCTTCAGTGCATTGAAAGACAAATGTGACAGTGGTAGTGAAGAAGAGGTAGATCCAGATAAAAGTGATAGTCAACAAAACAACCTGAATACACCATCTAGCATAAATAATCAAATCAGTAACAGGTTACAAAATAGTGATGAAGCAACAGCGTCCTTCCCCACTACTCCTAACAACACAATAGGCACTAACCAGAACAAGATTCTTCCCAGCACAAATAACCAACCTGGTAAAGAGTTGCAAAACAGCGAAGAAGATATAGAGCCCATCTCCACTACTCCTAACAACACAGCAACTATCACTAACCAGGACAACCAAATTACACCTTCCAGCACAAATAACCAACCCAACAATAGGCTGCAAAACAATGAAGAAAACAGAAAAGACAAAATAGAAGCAGTCTCTATTGTAAACATTCCATCGAAGTCCTCTCCCCCACAGCCACAGTGGCCCAATAATGCAAGTGCAAGGGCTACAGCTCAAATATATATTCGCATTCCTGGCAACCCCTTTGAGAGAGAGATACGTAATATATTGACAAATGAAGGCATTCCTTCTGAAGAAGTCTTGATTAAGGAGCTTTCTCGAAAACCAAATTGGGTTTCCTTTGCAATAACGATATCGAAAGGATTTGAATATGTGCCTGAATCAATGGCCTACAGGCACAATTGACCAGCCATTTCGTTGGGGCAAAGAAAGGACACAACCTGGGTATTCTACAAAATATCCCAAACTACAGTCATACCAAAATAAACAGCAAAGAGCTAATGAAACAATCCCCTATACGCGAGACTACAGAAAGAGACACGAAACAAACCTCTCTTATCGCCGTCCACGCGCAAGAGACTTCTCCTGGAGTGATGGCTCTTACAACCCTAGAAACTAACCTAGGCATACAAACTTTGGGAAGGCCCGATCATACCACGGCACGTACTCAAACCAGCGTTACACATCCAACGGCAGGTACAGACACCAGGATCCATGGGCTAACCCCAGAACACACTACAATGATGAATTCCCAGCAGAATCACACAGGCAAAACTACAACTATGACTATGGATATCACCCTAATGAAACATGGTAAGAATGTAATATTAGTACATGTGAACGCTCAGTCCGTGCTCGCTCATTTTGAGGAAATAATAATGCTAACAAAAGACTACAACATAGACATCCTCTGTGTAAGTGAAACTTGGCTTCCTTCTTCAACTGAAAGTAAATATGTGAATATCCCAGAGTTTAAAATATTTCGCAATGACCATGGCCGAGGGGGTGGGGTCTGTATTTATGTTAGAAATTATCCTAGTGCATCAGAAATAACCACATGTTTAGAAAAAACTAAGGAGCTCGAAGATTTATGGATCACTGTGCAGTATCAGAAACTTCCATCTTTAATTGTAGGGTGTGCTTACCGTCACCCTAAAGCACCTACCAGTTCATTCAATCATCTGCTAGAAACATTCAGAAATATCTGTGTGCGCCATAAACCCATATACATACTTGGTGTCTTTAATGATGACTTGCTCTCAGCAGATAACAAAATGAAAAGGGTGATCAACACTGTGAAGTTATCACAAATAGTGACAAAACCGACCTGCATAACCCCTAATTCTAGGACTCTTATACATCTGATAATAACAAATAAAGTGGAAAGTATAGCCTATTGGGACGTAGTTCCCTGCCCAATTGCAGACCACGAGCTGAACATTGCTATGCTAAACATAAACAAGCCCAAAAGGAAGCCTCTCTTCAAGATATTCCGGTGTATAGAAAATTACTCCCCTGATATCTTTTGTGAAACATTAATCAAAAACACAAATGTACTTAGCAGAATTAAATAAACAGATAACGTCGATTTGCAGGTTGAGATTCTAACAAACGTCTTCCTTGAATGCTTAGATAGTTGTGCACCCATTGTAACAAAAAAAATAACCCGCCCCTCAGCCCCCTGGCTAACTAATGACATCAAAGAGGCAATGCAAATCAGAAATCAAATACAAAAAGAGCTAAAAATGAATAGATACGATATTACTCTCCGAGAACGTTATAAAACAGAAAAGAAATGTGTCAGATCTCTCATCAGTGTAAGTAAAATAGACTTTTGCAAATATCAATTTAATGACTCTAGACATGATACAGCAGCAACATGGAAAGTGATAAGAAGCATGATACCAAATGAAAAGAGTACCTCAGAAAGTTATGAAAATATTACGGAGTTGAAAGACAAAGCGGAAAACTTTAATAACTATTTTGCTAACGTTGGCAAAATACATATGAAAAACCTCAAGAAAACATCAACTCAGTGAATATGAGTAATTGCTTAAATGACAATTCTTCCAATGTAACCACGAGAGTACTTCAAGATAAATCCTATCGATTGTGCTACCCTAATTCTTACCATAAAGAGCCTAAGAAACTCTGGCTCTTATGGTTCAGATGGTATACCATTTCAGTTCATCAAAGATGCTCTACCCATGATTGCATCCTATATTCTAACTATTATGAACACTTCCATTGTTACTAAAAAGTTTCCTGACTCTTGGAAAATATCACATGTAATACCTCTGCATAAAAAGGGGGACAGAGAAGATGTGACAAACTATCGTCCCATTTCCCTGCTACCCATTTTCTCTAAAATATTAGAAAAAATTGTTGCATGCCAACTTATGTCATACTTAGAATCAAATATACTATTAAGTATTAACCAACATGGTTTCAGACCGAAACTCGACGGAAACTGCACTGCTCAAAGCTACGAATAGAATCTATAATAATATAGATATGAAAAAAATATCTCTGCTTGTATTATTGGACTTATCAAAAGCCTTCGACAGTGTAAACCACGAAATTCTTTTAAGTAAATGTACTAACTTAAATATTGATCCGAGCTGGTTTAGCGAGTATCTATCTAATCGTAAACAGTTTATACATCTTAACAACATTATCTCTGTGCCAAAAAATGTATCATTTGGTGTTCCACAGGGATCAGTACTTGGTCCTATCCTCTTCTCCATTTACGTAAATGATCTATCTTCTATCATTTCTGACTGTCTAGTCGTACAATATGCAGATGACACTCAACTACTTCTTAGTGGTGATATTAATAATCTCCCAGAGCTAACTTTAAGAGCAGAAAACACTCTGTCAAAAATTAAAACCTATTTCCAAGAAATTGGGCTGTTAATTAACGAAAGTAAAACACAATGCATGTTTATTGGTTCAAGGTTCCACATAGCACAAATTCCAGAAAACACAATAATTAATTTTTGCAACAATATTATCACACCTAGCAAAACAGTCAAAAACCTAGGAATTCACTTTGATAACCACATGTTGTTTGATTCCCACATTGATAAAGTATGCAAAATGGTTACAGGAACATTAATGTCCTTATCACGTATAAAAGACAATTTTGAGACTACCACTCGAATAACTGTTGTTGAATCTCCAGCCCTAAGTCACATTAATTACTACACAACTGTTTGGGGAGCTACCTTTAAGCCTCAGATAAACAGAATACAGAAGTTTATTAATTTTGCAGCTCGAGTTGCCCTGGGAGGAATAAGAAAATATGACCACATCACACCAGCTCTCAATAAACTTGCTTATGCTATTTATGTTTTTGTATTCAAAATTTTGGACCATCATTATCCTAGCTGGCTATTTGAATTAAAAGCAGTCAGAGATATAAGAGGAACCAACACCAGACAGAGCAGTGAGCTCTTTATTCACAGAACAAACACAGAAGCAGGTTCAAAGATGATCACTATCAAAGGGCCAACACTCTGGAACAATATTCCAGAGCATCTTAAAAATGCATCCTCATGCACAGCTTTCAAAGGCAAACTATATAGTTTTCTTTTGGACAAATAGTTGCTGCTCATTAAGAACTAAGTATTCTCATTGTAAGGAAAGCAAATATGGCAATGATGCCTATAATAACGATCCTGTATCTAGTGTCATTCTTACTACTTTATTAATAACATTATTGTTAACATTTTTATTGTAGTCGCCGTGGCTCAGTCGGTAGCGTCTCCGACTCTGAGGCGTCAGGTCGAGGGTTCGCGCCCCGTCACGGTCTGAGGTTAACAAAGGCATGCACTCAGTGTAAGGATTACATCTGCCAAAACAAGTCCTTCGCAAGAAGGCAACCGTCCTAGCCCTTGGTTGATAAGGGAGTCCGTGACGTAAAACCGGAACATTGTTAACATTTTTATTACAGCATTATTATTTTCTATGGAAGCTACATTTAATTTAACTATATGTATTGTCCTCTTATTTATTAGCTTAATTTCATATCTACTTGTAAGTTACTCTTAATGTTGAATAACCATTGTACAAAATGGAAATAAATGTTTGTTTGTTTGCTCTCTCTCTCTCTCTCTCTCTCTCTCTCTCTCTCTCTCTCTCTCTCTCTCTCTCTCTCTCTCTCTCTCTCTCTCTCTCTCTCTCTCTGCTGGCTAGTACAGTGGTAACGCGCTGGCTTCGCATTCACGAGGTCGAAAGATCGATTCCCGTCCAAGACCGAGAGTTTAAGCTGTTTACTGGCAGGAACTGCTGTGGTTGGACACCACAGTGGGGGGTTGGGGCTTGCCCTGGCTGACGAATACCCATTGTATTGAAAATGGAAATAAAGTTTGCTCTCTCTCTCTCTCTCTCTCTCTCTCTCTCTCTCTCTCTCTCTCTCTCTCTCTCTCTCTCTCTCTCTCTCTTTCTCTCTCTCTTTCCCGTAACTACTATAAGGGACATCACCAGGAAGGTTAAAGAAAATTCCAAGCTTTTCCACAGCTTTATCAGAGGAAAACTGAAGGTAAAAGAACAGGTTTTAAGGCTTAAGAGAGAGGATGGAAGCATCACTGAGACGGATGAAGAGATCTGCAAAGAATTGAACAGGGAGTTTCAGTCAGTATTTACAGTAGAAAATACCCCACCCCCTCAGATTGCAGAGATAAAAGCTCAAGGACCGGTATTAGAAAACATCAACCTTACAGCCACAGAGGTATGCAAAGCACTGATGGAGTTAGATGTTCATAAAGCTACAGGTCCTGATGACATTTCCCCTCATGTACTTAAAAAATGCGCAAACTCAATATCAGTGGCACTAAGTATCATATTTAAAAAGTCACTGGAGTTAGGGGAGATTAAAAGATGCTGGAAACAAGCAAATGTGATACCTATCTTCAAAAAAAGAAGGAGGGATACGGCTCTGAACTATAAACCAGTTTCCTTGACCAGCATAGTTTGCAAAGCTATGGAGAAACTACTAAGGAATCATATCTCTCTTCACTTGGAATCCTTCAACTTTTTGTCAGTGAGGCAACATGGCTTCAGAGAAGGTAGATCAACAGTAAAAAACTTATTAGAATTTTATGATGAGGTAAGCCGAATCTTACAGGAAAGATAGGGCTGGGCAGATTGCATATTCCTAGACTTCCAGAAAGCGTTTGACACTGTTCCACATGGGAGACTTATTAAGAAGCTGCAAGCAATGGCTAGAATAGGTGGAAATGTTTTGGAATGGATAAAAACTTACTTAGAAGGAAGGGAACAGAGGGTTAGAGTAGGACACCCAGTGTCTGAATGGAGAAGAGTTCGTAGTGGAGTTCCACACGGTTCAGTTTTAGGGCCACTTTTGTTCCTTGTATATGTAAATGACCTACCAGAGTCTGTAAATTCATTCATGAATTTTTTGCAGATGATGCAAAGATTGTGAAGAAAGTATAAAACGAGAACAATGGTAGAGAACTTCAGGAAGATCTAAATAGTCTGCATGAGTGGTCAGAAAAGTGGCTAATGAAATTCAATACTTCAAAATGTAAGGTAATGAGAATGGATACAAGTGCAAGAAGGCCCAAGCTTGACTACTCGGTGGCTGGAGTACAACTTCAGGAGACAGAAAATGAGAGAGATCTAGGAGTAAACATACTGGCAGATTTGTCTCCAGAAATACATATAAATGGCATAGTAAGGGCAGCATATGCATTCTTATCAAATGTAAGGGTAGCCTTCAGGCACATGGACAAGGAAATGTTCAGAAATATTTATGTAACCTATATGAGGCCAAAACTCGAATATGCAACCCCTTTTTGGAATCCACACTTGAAAAAGCACATAGCTAAGCCTGAGAAAGTTCAAAGACATACCACGAAACTGGTGCCAGAAATACGCAATCTCAGTTATGATGAGAGGCTGAGGGAATTAGACTTATCATCACTGGAAGCTAGAAGATTGAGGGGGATATGGTGACAGTCTTTAAATTCCTTCATGGTTATGATAGAGTGGATAGGGATCGATATTTTGATATGGCTGGCTCTAGAACTAGAGGTCATAGTTTGAAGCTTCGTAAGAAAACTTCATTGCAGGATGTAAGGAAATACTATTTCAGTGTAAGAGTACTTGATAATTGGAAATGGCTAAGCGAGGAGGTAGTTAATGCTATCTCAATTCATGATTTTAAGGACAGGTATGATAAGTATGACTAAGTATAAAATGGAACCGATCAGGAGACGGGAATATACGAGCTTTGGGCTCTTTCCCGTAAACACAATTAGGTAATTACACACAAATACATATACACGGCTCTGAACTATAGACCAGTTTCCTTGACCAGCATAGTTTGCAAAGTTATGGAGAAACTACTAAGGAAACATATCTCTCTTCACTTGGAATCCTTCAACCTTTTGTTAGTGAGGCAACATGGCTTCAGAGAAGGTAGATCAACAGTAACAAACTTATTAGAATTTTATGATGAGGTAAGCCGAATCTTACAGGAAAGAGAGGGCTGGGCAGATTGCATATTCCTAGACTTCCAGAAAGCGTTTGACACTGTTCCATATGGGAGACTTATTGGGAAGCTGCAATCAATGACTAGAATAGGTGGAAATGTTTTAGAATGGATAAAAACTTACTTAGAAGGAAGGGAATAGAGGGTTAGAGTAAGATACTCAGTGTCTGAATGGAGAAGAGTTAGTAGTGGAGTTCCACAGGTTCAGTTTTAGGGCTACTTTTGTTCCTTGTATATGTAAATGACCTACCAGAGTCTGTAAATTCATTCATGAATATGTTTGCAGATGATGCAAAGATTGTGAAGAAAGTAAAAAACGAGAACAATGGTAGAGAACTTCAGGAAGATCTAAATAATCTGCATGAGTGGTCAGAAAAGTGGCTAATAAAATTCAATACTTCAAAATGTAAGGTAATGAGAATGGGTACAAGTGCAAGAAGGCCCAAGCTTGACTACTCGGTGGCTGGAGTACAACTTCAAGAGACAGAAAATGAGAGAGATCTAGGAGTAAACATACTGGCAGATTTGTCTCCAGAAATACATATAAATGGCATAGTAAGGGCAGCATATGCATTCTTATCAAATGTAAGGGTAGCCTTCAGGCACATGGACAAGGATAATGTTCAGAAATATTTATGTAACCTATGTGAGGCCAAAACTCGAATATGCAGCCCCCTTTTGGAATCCGCACTTGAAAAAGCACATAGCTAAGCTTGAAAAAGTTCAAAGACATGCCACGAAACTGGTGCCAGAAATACGTAATCTCAGTTATGATGAGAGGCTGAGTGAATTAGACTTACCATCACTGGAAGCTAGAAGAGTGAGGGGGGATATGGTGACAGTCTTTAAATTCCTTCATGGTTATGATAGAGTGGATAGGGAACGATATTTTGATATGGCTGGCTCTAGAACTAGAAGTCATAGTTTGAAGCTTCGTAAGAAAACATCTTTGCAGGATGTAAGGAAATACTTTTTCAGTGTAAGAGTAGTTGATAATTGGAAATGGCTAAGCGAGGAGGTAGTTAATGCTATCTCAATCCATAGTTTTAAGGACAGGTATGATAAGTATGACTAAGTCTAAAATGGAACGGATCAGGAGACGGGAAGATACGAGCTTTGGGCTCTTTCTCGTAAACACAATTAGGTAATCACACATACACATATACCCAAATATACATGCACATACATACAGATAAATAGGCATATGAAAATAATGGACATAAATAGGAGACCCTATTTACATAAAATAACACATACATAACTAAATATGCATACACATACATATTCATACACATACATATGCATACAAATACATATGCATATATTCCTTCATGGTTATGATAGAGTGGATAGGGATCGATATTTTGATATGGCTGGCTCTAGAACTAGAGGTCATAGTTTGAAGCTTCGTAAGAAAACTTCATTGCAGGATGTAAGGAAATACTATTTCAGTGTAAGAGTACTTGATAATTGGAAATGGCTAAGCGAGGAGGTAGTTAATGCTATCTCAATTCATGATTTTAAGGACAGGTATGATAAGTATGACTAAGTATAAAATGGAACCGATCAGGAGACGGGAATATACGAGCTTTGGGCTCTTTCCCGTAAACACAATTAGGTAATTACACACAAATACATATACACGGCTCTGAACTATAGACCAGTTTCCTTGACCAGCATAGTTTGCAAAGTTATGGAGAAACTACTAAGGAAACATATCTCTCTTCACTTGGAATCCTTCAACCTTTTGTTAGTGAGGCAACATGGCTTCAGAGAAGGTAGATCAACAGTAACAAACTTATTAGAATTTTATGATGAGGTAAGCCGAATCTTACAGGAAAGAGAGGGCTGGGCAGATTGCATATTCCTAGACTTCCAGAAAGCGTTTGACACTGTTCCATATGGGAGACTTATTGGGAAGCTGCAATCAATGACTAGAATAGGTGGAAATGTTTTAGAATGGATAAAAACTTACTTAGAAGGAAGGGAATAGAGGGTTAGAGTAAGATACTCAGTGTCTGAATGGAGAAGAGTTAGTAGTGGAGTTCCACAGGTTCAGTTTTAGGGCTACTTTTGTTCCTTGTATATGTAAATGACCTACCAGAGTCTGTAAATTCATTCATGAATATGTTTGCAGATGATGCAAAGATTGTGAAGAAAGTAAAAAACGAGAACAATGGTAGAGAACTTCAGGAAGATCTAAATAATCTGCATGAGTGGTCAGAAAAGTGGCTAATAAAATTCAATACTTCAAAATGTAAGGTAATGAGAATGGGTACAAGTGCAAGAAGGCCCAAGCTGGACTACTCGGTGGCTGGAGTACAACTTCAAGAGACAGAAAATGAGAGAGATCTAGGAGTAAACATACTGGCAGATTTGTCTCCAGAAATACATATAAATGGCATAGTAAGGGCAGCATATGCATTCTTATCAAATGTAAGGGTAGCCTTCAGGCACATGGACAAGGAAATGTTCAGAAATATTTATGTAACCTATGTGAGGCCAAAACTCGAATATGCAGCCCCCTTTTGGAATCCGCACTTGAAAAAGCACATAGCTAAGCTTGAAAAAGTTCAAAGACATGCCACGAAACTGGTGCCAGAAATACGTAATCTCAGTTATGATGAGAGGCTGAGTGAATTAGACTTACCATCACTGGAAGCTAGAAGAGTGAGGGGGGATATGGTGACAGTCTTTAAATTCCTTCATGGTTATGATAGAGTGGATAGGGAACGATATTTTGATATGGCTGGCTCTAGAACTAGAAGTCATAGTTTGAAGCTTCGTAAGAAAACATCTTTGCAGGATGTAAGGAAATACTTTTTCAGTGTAAGAGTAGTTGATAATTGGAATTGGCTAAGCGAGGAGGTAGTTAATGCTATCTCAATCCATAGTTTTAAGGACAGGTATGATAGGTATGACTAAGTCTAAAATGGAACGGATCAGGAGACGGGAAGATACGAGCTTTGGGCTCTTTCTCGTAAACACAATTAGGTAATCACACATACACATATACCCAAATATACATGCACATACATACAGATAAATAGGCATATGAAAATAATGGACATAAATAGGAGACCCTATTTACATAAAATAACAAATACATAACTAAATATGCATACACATACATATGCATACACATACATATGCATACAAATACATATGCATACATTCCTTCATGGTTATGATAGAGTGGATAGGGATCGATATTTTGATATGGCTGGCTCTAGAACTAGAGGTCATAGTTTGAAGCTTCGTAAGAAAACTTCATTGCAGGATGTAAGGAAATACTATTTCAGTGTAAGAGTACTTGATAATTGGAAATGGCTAAGCGAGGAGGTAGTTAATGCTATCTCAATTCATGATTTTAAGGACAGGTATGATAAGTATGACTAAGTATAAAATGGAACCGATCAGGAGACGGGAATATACGAGCTTTGGGCTCTTTCCCGTAAACACAATTAGGTAATTACACACAAATACATATACACGGCTCTGAACTATAGACCAGTTTCCTTGACCAGCATAGTTTGCAAAGTTATGGAGAAACTACTAAGGAAACATATCTCTCTTCACTTGGAATCCTTCAACCTTTTGTTAGTGAGGCAACATGGCTTCAGAGAAGGTAGATCAACAGTAACAAACTTATTAGAATTTTATGATGAGGTAAGCCGAATCTTACAGGAAAGAGAGGGCTGGGCAGATTGCATATTCCTAGACTTCCAGAAAGCGTTTGACACTGTTCCATATGGGAGACTTATTGGGAAGCTGCAATCAATGACTAGAATAGGTGGAAATGTTTTAGAATGGATAAAAACTTACTTAGAAGGAAGGGAATAGAGGGTTAGAGTAAGATACTCAGTGTCTGAATGGAGAAGAGTTAGTAGTGGAGTTCCACAGGTTCAGTTTTAGGGCTACTTTTGTTCCTTGTATATGTAAATGACCTACCAGAGTCTGTAAATTCATTCATGAATATGTTTGCAGATGATGCAAAGATTGTGAAGAAAGTAAAAAACGAGAACAATGGTAGAGAACTTCAGGAAGATCTAAATAATCTGCATGAGTGGTCAGAAAAGTGGCTAATAAAATTCAATACTTCAAAATGTAAGGTAATGAGAATGGGTACAAGTGCAAGAAGGCCCAAGCTTGACTACTCGGTGGCTGGAGTACAACTTCAAGAGACAGAAAATGAGAGAGATCTAGGAGTAAACATACTGGCAGATTTGTCTCCAGAAATACATATAAATGGCATAGTAAGGGCAGCATATGCATTCTTATCAAATGTAAGGGTAGCCTTCAGGCACATGGACAAGGAAATGTTCAGAAATATTTATGTAACCTATGTGAGGCCAAAACTCGAATATGCAGCCCCCTTTTGGAATCCGCACTTGAAAAAGCACATAGCTAAGCTTGAAAAAGTTCAAAGACATGCCACGAAACTGGTGCCAGAAATACGTAATCTCAGTTATGATGAGAGGCTGAGTGAATTAGACTTACCATCACTGGAAGCTAGAAGAGTGAGGGGGGATATGGTGACAGTCTTTAAATTCCTTCATGGTTATGATAGAGTGGATAGGGAACGATATTTTGATATGGCTGGCTCTAGAACTAGAAGTCATAGTTTGAAGCTTCGTAAGAAAACATCTTTGCAGGATGTAAGGAAATACTTTTTCAGTGTAAGAGTAGTTGATAATTGGAATTGGCTAAGCGAGGAGGTAGTTAATGCTATCTCAATCCATAGTTTTAAGGACAGGTATGATAAGTATGACTAAGTCTAAAATGGAACGGATCAGGAGACGGGAAGATACGAGCTTTGGGCTCTTTCTCGTAAACACAATTAGGTAATCACACATACACATATACCCAAATATACATGCACATACATACAGATAAATAGGCATATGAAAATAATGGACATAAATAGGAGACCCTATTTACATAAAATAACAAATACATAACTAAATATGCATACACATACATATGCATACACATACATATGCATACAAATACATATGCATACATTCCTTCATGGTTATGATAGAGTGGATAGGGATCGATATTTTGATATGGCTGGCTCTAGAACTAGAGGTCATAGTTTGAAGCTTCATAAGAAAACTTCATTGCAGGATGTAAGGAAATACTATTTCAGTGTAAGAGTACTTGATAATTGGAAATGGCTAAGCGAGGAGGTAGTTAATGCTATCTCAATTCATGATTTTAAGGACAGGTATGATAAGTATGACTAAGTATAAAATGGAACCGATCAGGAGACGGGAATATACGAGCTTTGGGCTCTTTCCCGTAAACACAATTAGGTAATTACACACAAATACATATACACGGCTCTGAACTATAGACCAGTTTCCTTGACCAGCATAGTTTGCAAAGTTATGGAGAAACTACTAAGGAAACATATCTCTCTTCACTTGGAATCCTTCAACCTTTTGTTAGTGAGGCAACATGGCTTCAGAGAAGGTAGATCAACAGTAACAAACTTATTAGAATTTTATGATGAGGTAAGCCGAATCTTACAGGAAAGAGAGGGCTGGGCAGATTGCATATTCCTAGACTTCCAGAAAGCGTTTGACACTGTTCCATATGGGAGACTTATTGGGAAGCTGCAATCAATGACTAGAATAGGTGGAAATGTTTTAGAATGGATAAAAACTTACTTAGAAGGAAGGGAATAGAGGGTTAGAGTAAGATACTCAGTGTCTGAATGGAGAAGAGTTAGTAGTGGAGTTCCACAGGTTCAGTTTTAGGGCTACTTTTGTTCCTTGTATATGTAAATGACCTACCAGAGTCTGTAAATTCATTCATGAATATGTTTGCAGATGATGCAAAGATTGTGAAGAAAGTAAAAAACGAGAACAATGGTAGAGAACTTCAGGAAGATCTAAATAATCTGCATGAGTGGTCAGAAAAGTGGCTAATAAAATTCAATACTTCAAAATGTAAGGTAATGAGAATGGGTACAAGTGCAAGAAGGCCCAAGCTGGACTACTCGGTGGCTGGAGTACAACTTCAAGAGACAGAAAATGAGAGAGATCTAGGAGTAAACATACTGGCAGATTTGTCTCCAGAAATACATATAAATGGCATAGTAAGGGCAGCATATGCATTCTTATCAAATGTAAGGGTAGCCTTCAGGCACATGGACAAGGAAATGTTCAGAAATATTTATGTAACCTATGTGAGGCCAAAACTCGAATATGCAGCCCCCTTTTGGAATCCGCACTTGAAAAAGCACATAGCTAAGCTTGAAAAAGTTCAAAGACATGCCACGAAACTGGTGCCAGAAATACGTAATCTCAGTTATGATGAGAGGCTGAGTGAATTAGACTTACCATCACTGGAAGCTAGAAGAGTGAGGGGGGATATGGTGACAGTCTTTAAATTCCTTCATGGTTATGATAGAGTGGATAGGGAACGATATTTTGATATGGCTGGCTCTAGAACTAGAGGTCATAGTTTGAAGCTTCGTAAGAAAACATCTTTGCAGGATGTAAGGAAATACTTTTTCAGTGTAAGAGTAGTTGATAATTGGAATTGGCTAAGCGAGGAGGTAGTTAATGCTATCTCAATCCATAGTTTTAAGGACAGGTATGATAAGTATGACTAAGTCTAAAATGGAACCGATCAGGAGACGGGAAGATACGAGCTTTGGGCTCTTTCCCATAAGCACAATTAGGTAACGTACACACATGTAAAAAAAAATTTTGGATGTTCATGTTTCTAGATCTGCCACCCCAGCAGTAACTATTGTTAAGTTAAGGCAGAGTTTTTGTAATTTGGATTGCCAGAAATAATTGTTTCTAACAATACCTGCCTGAGGAGATGGAGTTTTTCCTGAGGAAGAATGGCATTAAACACATTACAGCTACTCCTTATAACCCTTCTTCTAACGGCTTATCCTAAAGGGCAGTAAAAACTCTCAAAGAGGGTCTTAGTAAATTTACTGATGGTGATATTAATGCTAGAGTACGTAGGTTTTTGTATAATCATAGAAGAACTGTACATTCCTCCACTGGGAAGGCTCAAGCTGATATGATGTTTAACCGTAACTTTTGGGGAATTGTAGAAAAAATTAAACCTCAAGAAAAAAGGGTGAAGGCACTGCAGAAAGAATGTATATTTGAAAAATCAGTATATAATGTAGATGATTCACTTTCTGTAAAAAATTATTGTCAAGGTAAGCCTTGGTTAGAAGGTAAAATCTTAAAAGTACATGCTGTTCGTAACTACAAAGTATAATTTAAAAATTTTGGCAATATAGTTTGGAAAAGGACTGTATTATGATACCCCATATTTACAATACATGAGGTGCTTGTTTACAATTCTGGCTGCTGCTGCTTCTTTCTTTTTCTGTTACTAGATGGCAACCTGCACAGTATGGAGGAGTGCCATATTTAAATTTCTTAAATGTTACCAGGTGTTACATTCCGGCCCCAATGCATTTACTGGGATAGTGCGTTATATACTATGTAGCAAATGGGTTGCAAAGTTTTGCATCAATTCACAAAACCATACATATCAAAGTACTGTATAGATTACAAAATAAATAAACAAATTAATAAAAAAAAATATATATATGTATAATTATATAATATACCTCTATTTCTAATTTTCTTCCATGGCAGCACTTTCGAGCTCACAAATTTTAGTAATGGGCCTCTCATATGTACCTGTTGCTGTTCTCACATTTACACAACGTACCAACCCATCATCACTCTTATGTGCCGCAGTCAATAGTGCTAGTGGCCATTGATTTCTAGGAACATTGTCTAGCTTCAGAAGCACTATGTCTCTTATCTTAATACTAGGATGTGTTTTCTGCCATTTTTTGCACTCTTGTAAGGTGGGTAGGTACTCTTGTAACCACCTATGCTAGAAATCATCTGCTAAATATTGCGCTTGTTTCCATCAGTGCCGATATGCATCCTTTTGGTCAAACTTCCCAGGGGGTAACACAGGACCTCCTCTCAGCATCAGCTGGTGATTGGGTGTCAAAGGTCTTTCTTCTCTAGGATCATTAGATAACATTGTGATAGGTCTACCATTTATAATACCCTCTACAATGGTCAGCAAAGTTACAAAGATTTCGTCATCCATGACTTGTTGCTTCATCACCCCTGCCAACAGAGAGCTTTTGGTTCTAATTTGCCTCTCCCAGATGCCACCCATGTGAGAGGCTCTGGGAGGATTAAACTTCCAAGTGACTTTCCTTTTACAGTATATGGTTTCTTTCTAAGTATTTGACACAAAGCAACCGCTTTCTTCAGTCTATGCCATGAGGAGTAATGACTCAGGAATCTACTTGTATGGTCATCTTGAGTATCAGTAGCATACACTACTGGGGATGGCTTTACTTCAGCTATCCTTTCTACTTCTTCACAGTTAAATGAAGGCTGCCTGGGCCAATTACATCTATTTTGATATAGAAAACTAGGTCCCTTTATCAAACGTTCATCACTAACAAGTTCACATGCTGTCATCCCTCTGGATGCATCGTCTCCAGGATTCTCAGTAGTGGATACATATCTCCAATGTGTAGGTGTGGTATGATCCAAAATCTTTGCCACTCTATTGCCAACGTAAGTTTGAAACCTCTTTGCTGTACTCTGTAAATACCATAACACAATAGTGCTATCTGTCCAAAAAATAGATTCTTCTAATATTATTTTAAACTCTTCTTTTAGGAGTTTGTCTAATCTAACTGATTTTAGTGCTCCAGCCAACTCTGACGTGGAATAGTGGAACCCTTTAAAGGTGCAAGTCTAGACTTGCCATAATGAGATAAACAGAGATAGTTTGAGGCTCAAAAACAATCAATAAATAAGAAACAGCACTGGGTAGTGCTTACAATTTTGTCCTTTGGTACAACACATCGAGGAATTCTGAACTCCCCAAAAATATGCAAATCAGTCAGCCACCGGCCCCATTGTTCCTCCAAGTCCCTTGGCAAGGACTCATCCCATCCTTTTTCCAGCCTGCACAATTGCTGGAATAGCCTTCTTGCCTGTAGCACAAATGGACTCACATATCCTAAGGGATCATACACTGCTGAGTGTGCTATGTACTCCTGTTTTTGTTCTTGGTTTATCTCTTATCTGCACATCAAACCTAAAACAGTCAGACTCAATGCCCCACAGCATACCAAGTGCACGCTCTGTGGGCAGCTTCTACATGCTGACATCCAGGGTGGAGAATGATTTTCCCCATCTGTCTCTAGGTATACTGGTCATTAACTCTGGTGAGAAACAAACTTTGTAAGACAAAAGCATCTCTTGGCCAAGAGCTGCATCACTTGACTTGTGAGAAGGACTGCAGTCTGTAATGTCTTCACCGATTTCAAGCAGTCCTCCACATAAAAATTATGAAGAATAGAGTCGAACACTGCTTGAGGAAATTCTTCCTTGAATTCTCTGGTTACTTGCTGAAGTGCATAGTTTGCACAGCTAGGACTCCAAACCCCTTCGAAAAGGTGTGAAGTCATGCGGTATGTCATAGCCTTACCTTCTGTATCATCTCCCTGAAACCACAGGAAATGCAGCACATCTCTATCCTCTAGAGGTACTCTCACATGCAAAAACATTGCCTCAGTGTCAGCTATGAAAGCAATGGCTCCCTGTCTTAATCTCAATAAGACTCCTATTAACTTATTTGCCAGGTCAGGTCCTTGCCATACATGGTCATTTAGTGATGACTTTCCAAACTTTGCAGCACAATCAATACAATTCTAGTCTTACCAGGTTTCTTAGGATTGTGTACTGAGTGATGTGACAAGTACCATACATTGCCATCAGCCTTACTCATGTCTTCCAGTGGCATCAATTCAGCATGACCTTTATCTAAAAGTTTATGAATATCCTTTGTGTATCTTTCTTTCAGATTCCTATCTTTATCTAATCGCTCTCCCAACATCTGTAAGCGTCGTTCAGCCATACTATGGTTGTCAGGTAGGCAAGGTCTTTCTGCCTTAAAAGGAATATTCAATGCATAGTAACCATTTATTAAAGGCTGGTTCTTATCCCAGACTTCTAAAACTTTTAAGTCACTCTGAGACTTACCTAGTTATTCACAGTTGACTCCTGCCAGGTCCCATAACTTAAACAAGTCCTTCTCCATCATTGAAGTAGTGTGTACAAAATGAGAAGATCTCGCTGTGAGCTTAAAAGGGTCAATAGGAGCGTTAATGGTCCAGCCTAATGGTGTATGAATGGCAAATGGCTCACCAGGTTGTCCCTTTTTTACTTCATCAGGTATCAAGAGATCAGCACAGTCCTGCCCTACTAGCAGGTGAACCTGATCTACCTCCAATTCAGGTAACCTTAGGTTCTTCAGGTGTGACCACCTTTCAATATCAAGTTGACTTGACAAGCCTGACAAGTTTAAATTCAATGTTGGCCTAACAGCTGCTTCTGGTATACAAAAAGGTTCATGTGTGACATCAAGATCAGATAAAAGAAGAGTAATAACAGGTGAATTAATAGGTATTCTTGTCTGTGCAATAGTAGTGAGTTCCAACTGATGAGTCACACCTCTGGTTCCTAACTTTTCACGTAATTCTTCTGTGCAATATTTAGTATTTGTTCCTGGGTCCAACAGTGCATATGTATCAACAACAATATTTGTATGCAAACATCTGACTCTTGCTGGCACTATAGGAAGAGCAAGTCTACCACCTTGTCGGCAGGGGAAGTTACTCACTCTGGGATTCATAAAAGTATTGAGTGGTGTGTAGTTAGTAAACTGTGTTACTGCTACTGGTATCTGTGATTCTGATGTAGGAGTGTGTGTTGGTGCTTCCTATATATTAGCAACATCATCTGCTTTCTTACTTGGGAGATGAAGATACTTGCTGTTTTTTCCTTCCGCAGCCTTCAACATTACAGATAAATTTTCTTGAACAATCTTTAGCAATGTGTCCCTGAGCAAAACAATTCACACAAAGACCCTTAGATTTTACAAGATTCCAACGGTCCTTTACTTTCATAGCCTTAAATTGTGATCAAGATATTACATAATGTTTTTGTCCACAACAAGGACACTTACCTCCTGTGCACTTCCTGCTCTCTGGTCTGAATGTATCCTCAGTTACATAAGCATTGACAGCAAAACTTTCAGCCACTCTCTTTGGAGCTCTGTTCATCTGATTCTTACCTTTTTCCTTCTGATTCTTACTAATTAATTTCTAAAGACTGGATTTGAAACCTCGTCAGCAACATTACAAATGAACTTCACAAATTCTGTAATTTCTGGTCCTCTTCTATACTTGGAGCAAATCTCATGATTAACTTTTACCCATCTTGTCTGCAGATAATAAGGTAACATTTCCACTATTTTAAGCATAATGTCTCCACTTGCTAGCTGATTGATAGAGTTCATTTCCTTAAGGGACTCGAGACAGCAAGTGAGCTCATCAGCATACTCTCTGAGATCAGCTCATCCCTTCACATTTGGTCTATTGGTAACTTTTCTTACCCATTCACATGTAATATTATAAGAGTTTCCAAATCTTTCTTCTAAAATTTCTAAAGCTCTTATATAGCTTTCTTCAGGACTTTTATAATAAGTACTCTTCAATGCAAGAGCTGCCTTTCCTTTACAGTACTTTCCTAAGCATGCCAGTTTTTGAGCTGCTGGGATTGACAAACACCCTATGGTATCCTTAAATTACCTTATGAATTGCCAATACTCCAAAGCATCACCACTAAATGGATAAATTTCTACTCTAGATACTTGCAGAGATTCAACTATAGACTGTTGCTCTATTCGTGACAGATCCAGCATCTGGCTTAAGGTGTCTACTAAAATAGATGCAGCTTTCTTTTCTGAATCTTCTATTTCAACATTAGAGGGGTCCACTAATACTCTTGAGGGTTTTCTCAGGTGTTCTATAGGTGTACTTTCAAATCTTGAGATATCACTGGTCACTTTTGGGCGTCCCGGTGTATTCATAGGTATGGTTACATGTGTGATGGGACCAAACCCTTCAGTTTGCAGCTTGTGTTCTGAAGTTTCATTAGAATTAACTTCTTCCTTCAACTTATTGAGTTCCTCCATTGCTCCCTGTTTCTCCCTCTTAATCATCAGTT
Source organism: Halocaridina rubra (assembly GCA_037179515.1). NCBI lineage: Eukaryota > Metazoa > Arthropoda > Malacostraca > Decapoda > Atyidae > Halocaridina > Halocaridina rubra. The sequence continues at coordinate 22,979 of JAXCGZ010008732.1, forward strand.
CACTCTCCAATTTTGCCCTTTTTAACTCAATTGTTTTTCCTTCTGCAATAATAGCTGTCGATTCTGCACTTCGACCTGTTGTGCTCTTGATAATTGTTTAATTTCTACTTCTAAGTCCATGTTCTTTGCTTCCAGGCAAGTATCTAAAATTTCTTTGAATGCCATTTTTTTTTCTGGCACAGCATTTTCTGGTATATCATCATCCAAAAACTTATTACCCTCTTGGCTCTTGTCACAAGCTTCCTCTTCCTGTGAAGCTATCCAGTTAAATAAGGCATCTTGAAAATCCATATTCCGAGTCATAACCTCTATTTTATATACTTTGGCCTCTTCAAGCTGATCTTCGTCCTGCAATAACTCAAGAAGCTCAAGGTAAGCCGTTTCAAATACAATAACATACTCAAAGTAATCATCCATCTTCTCCTTTGCTTGAAGGTTCTTGGCAGCACCAGCTAACTTGTCGATAGCAGTCATCTGTCTGGTAAGAGCTCCCTTTGCCCAGCCTTGTTTCTTCTTGGCATCAGCTACAGGTCTATCCTGATCACCAGCAATGTCCTTCAAAGGGATTTCTTCTCCCTCTGCTACCTGAGTTATTAAATCTCTGGTCTGTTCTGTGTTCATCTTGCATTTAGTCTGTTTGCAGGATATTCTTAAACTTCAGGAATGGCCAAAAATTTTGGACTCTTACACCTCCTGTGTAGATAGGTATATTAATCAACAGGTATGCACTAATATTTTCCTTGCGTTACTTTCTATTTTATATTCTAGATTCATAGAGCAGTAAAAAACTAGATTTTTGGGACTCGTTTCAATGGTTTATTAACGAACGAACAAACAAACGTTACAAAATTATTACAATTCTGGCCGCTTCTTCTTTCTTTTTCTATTACTATAGGCAACCTGCACAATATGGAGGAGCGCCAAATTTAAATTTCTTAAATGTTACCAGGTGTTACATAAAAGTATTCAAACTGACATAGCAATAAGGTATTTTGAAGGAAGGAAAACATTAAATATATGCCAGAATAGTTTATTTGCTTTTGTGATTTATACAGCAAAGTTCTCTTTGAATTTCCAATTGTAAGTTTTAATAGCTTTGAAGCTACATATGAAATAATTAATCCACAAAAATGATGAATGAAAGTTTTTGGAATTTATAATACATATATTGTTGAGTATGTTTTGTTCTACATGCCCACCGTCATAAAGTATTCAAACTGACATAGCAATAAGGTGTTTTGAAGGAAGAAAATCACATTTCTATGAGTCTTCATGCAACCCGTTTACACTCAATCTCCTTCCTCCTATCCCTTTATGAAAATATAGATCTGTGGAAAATAGAATATATCATCATGTCTAGTGCAGCAACAGATGAGTGAGGGGAAGTATAGTTTTCTGAAGTCTG
>JAXCGZ010008733.1:0-20000 GCA_037179515.1 Halocaridina rubra
GAACCTTATTTTACAACAAATCTGTACAAGAAATGTATGACATCTTTTGGAAGAAATATGGGAAGATAGTAGATTGCTGCATAACTGTCACCAAAGTAGGTGTAATTCATGTCAGAGAGAAATGGTTCGATAATGGGTGTAAAAGAGCTAAGGAGTGGAGAGACAAATGCTGGAAAAGGTATAGGAGGAGAAAAAACATAAATGCCTGGCAAACCTACAAAAGAGCAAGAAATGACTACCTAAGTAAAAGGAGAGAGGCAGAGAGAGATTATGAGAGGGACATCACCAGGAAGGCTAAAGAAAATCCCAAGCTTTTCCACAGCTTTATCAGAGGAAAACTGAAGGTAAAAGAACAGGTTTTAAGGCTAAAGAGAGCGGATGGAAGCATCACTGAGACGGACGAAGAGATCTGCAAAGAATTGAACAAGGAGTTTCAGTCAGTATTTACAGTAGAAAATACCCCACCCCCTCAGATTGCAGTGATAGAAGCTCAAGGGCCGGTATTAGAGAACATCAACCTTACAGCCACAGAGGTATGCAAAGCGCTGATGGATTTAGATGTTCATAAAGCTACAGGTCCTGATGACATATCCCCTCATGTGCTTAAAAAATGCGCAAACACAATATCAGTGGCACTAAGTATCATATTTAAGGAGTCACTGGAGTCGGGGGAGATTCCAAGATGCTGGAAACAAGCAAATGTGATACCTATCTTCAAAAAGGGAAGGAGGGATACGGCTCTGAACTATAGACCAGTTTCCTTGACCAACATAGTTTGCAAAGTTATGGAGAAACTACTAAGGAAACATATCTCTCTTCACTTGGAATCCTTCAACTTTTTGTCAGTGAGGCAACATGGCTTCAGAGAAGGAAGATCAACAGTAACAAACTTATTAGAATTTTATGATGAGGTAAGCCAAATCTTACAAGAAAGAGAGGGCTGGGCAGATTGCATATTCCTAGACTTCCAGAAAGCGTTTGACACTGTTCCACATGGGAGACTTATTAGGAAGCTGCAATCAATGGCTAGAATAGGTGGAAATGTCTTGGAATGGATAAAAACTTACTTAGAAGGAAGGGAACAGAGGGTTAGAGTAAGACACTCAGTGTCTGAATGGAGAAGAGTTAGTAGTGGAGTTCCACAGGGTTCAGTTTTAGGGCCACTTTTGTTCCTTGTATATGTAAATGACCTACCAGAGTCTGTAAATTCATTCATGAATATGTTTGCAGATGATGCAAAGATTGTGAAGAAAGTAAAAAACGAGAACAATGGTAGAGAACTTCAGGAGGATCTAAATAATCTGCATGAGTGGTCAGAAAAGTGGCTAATGAAATTCAATACTTCAAAATGTAAGGTAATGAGAATGGGTATAAGTGCAAGAAGGCCCAAGCTTGACTACTCGGTGGCTGGAGTACAACTTCAAGAGACAGAAAATGAGAGAGATCTAGGAGTAAACATACTGGCAGATTTGTCTCCAGAAATACATATAAATGGCGTAGTAAGGGCAGCATATGCATTCTTATCAAATGTAAGGGTAGCCTTCAGGCACATGGACAAGGAAATGTTCATAAATATTTATGTAACCTATGTGAGGCCAAAACTCGAATATGCAGCCCCCTTTTGGAATCCGCACTTGAAAAAGCACATAGCTAAGCTTGAAAAAGTTCAAAGACATGCCACGAAACTGGTGCCAGAAATACGCAATCTCGGTTATGATGAGAGGCTGAGGGAATTAGACTTGCCATCACTCGAAGCTAGAAGAGTAAGGGGGGATATGGTGACAGTCTTTAAATTCCTTCATGGTTATGATAGAGTGGATAGGGATCGATATTTCGATATGGCTGGCTCTAGAACTAGAGGTCATAGTTTGAAGCTTCGTAAGAAAACTTGTTTGCAGGATGTAAGGAAATACTTTTTCAGTGTAAGAGTAGTTGATAATTGGAATTCGCTAAGCGAGGAGATAGTTAATGCTATCTCAATCCATAGTTTTAAGGACAGGTATGATAAGTATCACTAAGTCTAAAAATGGAACCGATCAGGAGACGGGAAGATACGAGCTTTGGGCTCTTTCCCGTAAACACAATTAGGTAATCACAATTAGGTAATCACAAACACACACACACACTCACACACACACACAGGAGATTCCAAGATGCTGGAAACAAGCAAATGTGATACCTATCTCCAAAAAGGGAAGGAGGGATACGGCTCTGAACTATAGACCAGTATCCTTGACCAGCATAGTTTGCAAAGTTATGGAGAAACTACTAAGGAAACATATCTCTCTTCACTTGGAATCCTTCAGCTTTTTGTCAGTGAGGCAACATGGCTTCAGAGAAGGTAGATCAACAGTAACAAACTTATTAGAATTTTAAGATGAGGTAAGCCAAATCTTACAGGAAAGAGAGGGCTGGGCAGATTGCATATTCCTAGACTTCCAGAAAGCGTTTGACACTGTTCCACATGGGAGACTTATTAGGAAGCTGCAATCAATGGCTAGAATAGGTGGAAATGTTTTGGAATGGATAAAAACTTACTTAGAAGGAAGGGAACAGAGGGTTAGAGTAAGACACTCAGTGTCTGAATGGAGAAGAGTTAGTAGTGGAGTTCCACAGGGTTCAGTTTTAGGGCCACTTTTGTTCCTTGTATATGTAAATGACCTACCAGAGTCTGTAAATTCATTCATGAATATGTTTGCAGATGATGCAAAGATTGTGAAGAAAGTAAAAAACGAGAACAATGGTAGAGAACTTCAGGAGGATCTAAATAATCTGCATGAGTGGTCAGAAAAGTGGCTAATGAAATTCAATACTTCAAAATGTAAGGTAATGAGAATGGGTACAAGTGCAAGAAGGCCCAAGCTTGACTACTCGGTGGCTGGAGTACAGCTTCAAGAGACAGAAAATGAGAGAGATCTAGGAGTAAACATACTGGCAGATTTGTCTCCAGAAATACATATAAATGGCATAGTAAGTGCAGCATATGCATTCTTATCAAATGTAAGGGTAGCCTTCAGGCACATGGACAAGGAAATGTTCATAAATATTTATGTAACCTATGTGAGGCCAAAACTCGAATATGCAGCCCCCTTTTGGAATCCGCACTTGAAAAAGCACATAGCTAAGCTTGAAAAAGTTCAAAGACATGCCACGAAACTGGTGCCAGAAATACGCAATCTCGGTTATGATGAGAGGCTGAGGGAATTAGACTTACCATCACTCGAAGCTAGAAGAGTGAGGGGGGATATGGTGACAGTCTTTAAATTCCTTCATGGTTATGATAGAGTGGATAGGGATCGATATTTCGATATGGCTGGCTCTAGAACTAGAGGTCATAGTTTGAAGCTTCGTAAGAAAACTTGTTTGCAGGATGTAAGGAAATACTTTTTCAGTGTAAGAGTAGTTGATAATTGGAATTCGCTAAGCGAGGAGATAGTTAATGCTATCTCAATCCATAGTTTTAAGGACAGGTATGATAAGTATCACTAAGTCTAAAAATGGAACCGATCAGGAGACGGGAAGATACGAGCTTTGAGCTCTTTCCCGTAAACACAATTAGGTAATCACAATTAGGTAATCACAAACACACACACACACTCACACACACACACAGGAGATTCCAAGATGCTGGAAACAAGCAAATGTGATACCTATCTCCAAAAAGGGAAGGAGGGATACGGCTCTGAACTATAGACCAGTATCCTTGACCAGCATAGTTTGCAAAGTTATGGAGAAACTACTAAGGAAACATATCTCTCTTCACTTGGAATCCTTCAGCTTTTTGTCAGTGAGGCAACATGGCTTCAGAGAAGGTAGATCAACAGTAACAAACTTATTAGAATTTTAAGATGAGGTAAGCCAAATCTTACAGGAAAGAGAGGGCTGGGCAGATTGCATATTCCTAGACTTCCAGAAAGCGTTTGACACTGTTCCACATGGGAGACTTATTAGGAAGCTGCAATCAATGGCTAGAATAGGTGGAAATGTTTTGGAATGGATAAAAACTTACTTAGAAGGAAGGGAACAGAGGGTTAGAGTAATTCACTCAGTGTCTGAATGGAGAAGAGTTAGTAGTGGAGTTCCACAGGGTTCAGTTTTAGGGCCACTTTTGTTCCTTGTATATGTAAATGACCTATCAGAGTCTGTAAATTCATTCATGAATATGTTTGCAGATGATTCAAAGATTGTGAAGAAAGTAAAAAACGAGAACAATGGTAGAGAACTTCAGGAGGATCTAAATAATCTGCATGAGTGGTCAGAAAAGTGGCTAATGAAATTCAATACTTCAAAATGTAAGGTAATGAGAATGGGTACAAGTGCAAGAAGGCCCAAGCTTGACTACTCGGTGGCTGGAGTACAACTTCAAGAGACAGAAAATGAGAGAGATCTAGGAGTAAACATACTGGCAGATTTGTCTCCAGAAATACATATAAATGGCATAGTAAGTGCAGCATATGCATTCTTATCAAATGTAAGGGTAGCCTTCAGGCACATGGACAAGGAAATGTTCATAAATATTTATGTAACCTATGTGAGGCCAAAACTCGAATATGCAGCCCCCTTTTGGAATCCGCACTTGAAAAAGCACATAGCTAAGCTTGAAAAAGTTCAAAGACATGCCACGAAACTGGTGCCAGAAATACGTAATCTCAGTTATGATGAGAGGCTGAGGGAATTAGACTTACCATCACTCGAAGCTAGAAGAGTGAGGGGGGATATGGTGACAGTCTTTAAATTCCTTCATGGTTATGATAGAGTGGATAGGGATTGATATTTTGATATGGCTCTCTCTAGAACTAGAGGTCATAGTTTGAAGCTTCGTAAGAAAACTTCTTTTCAGGATGTTAGGAAATACTTTTTCAGTGTAAGAGTAGTTGATAATTGGAATTCGCTAAGCGAGGAGATAGTTAATGCTATCACAATCCATAGTTTTAAGGACAGGTATGATAAGTATCACTAAGTATAAAATGGAAGCGATCAGGAGACGGGAAGATACGAGCTTTGGGCTCTTTCCCGTAAACAGAATTAGGTAATCACAATTAGGTAATCACACACACACACACACACTCACACACACACACACACACACACACACACACACACACACACACACATATATATATATATATATATATATATATATATATATATATATATATATATATATATATATATATATATATATATATATATATATATATATATATATATATATATATATATATATATATATATATATATATATATATATCCACCTTTAGGGAAGAGGGCTAAGAATACTTCCTCTGTGTTCAACTGCGTGTCGTAAAAGTCGACTAAACGGGGAGAAGCGGGGTGACTGGGATTCCCGCATCCATTTATATTCATCCTATGAGTGGCCAAGAGATGCAGGGGTATTCTGGCAGGAGAGATCCAGCCAGAGCGCTAAAAATTGGGTCTATGAAGTTGCAAGGTTGTGGTGTAAATGAAAGTAAGAGGGAGGTGATAGGAAGTATGTTTGTGGAGAGAAAGATGGATGTACTCGCACTGAGCGAAACTTGGATAGAAGGAAATGATGATGTGACATTTGGAAATGTTGTATGTAGGGTGCCTGAAGCTGAGAGATGGAGAGGAAGAGAGGGAGTTTCTCTGTTAGCAAGTGAAAAGATAAATAAGTGTGTTGTGGAATCGAAGAAAGTATCATCTCGAATAATAGTGGCTAAAATGAGTCTGAGATGTGAGGCTTAGGCGTGTGTGAGCGCATACTGTCCTGAAAGTGAAAGAAGTGATTAGGAAAGAAGAGAATTTTTGAAAGAAATTGAAAGAGTTTGTGGAAGACTTGGGAATGAGTGTGAATGTAGTGTTGTTTGGAGATTTAAATGCTAAAGTAGGGAATGAGTCAGTGGATGGTGTAATTGGGAAGTATGGAATACCTGGTAGGATTGAATGTGGAGAGAAAATGATTGAAATGTGTATTAAGTGAGAGAGGTAGAATGCTAATACTGTATTTAAAATGAAGGATGTGCACAAGGATACAGGGTCAGAGTTAATAATGCATTAGTAGTTGACAGAGCATTAATGAATTATACTGTGGTGAACAGGATGGTGATTGGAAGAGTATTGAATGTGAATGTTCTGAGAGGAGCTAGTGGTGGAATATTTGATCATTAATAAGTGGAAAGTAGAGTGAGAATGGGAGAAAAGTTGAGAAAGAGGAGAAGCAAAAGAGGAAGAATAGTGCCAAAAGAGAATGAATTGCATACAAAAGAGAAAGACAGTATTCATAAGGCTAGTCTGAGGTATGTGTGGAATGTAGTGAAAAAAAACGGTGGAGGAGGGAGTTGAAGAAGAATATGCCTGTTTCAAGGAGCAAGTTATAAAGTGTGGTGAGGCAGTGTGCAAAAGACTAACTGGTGCAAGTAAAAGGAAAGCTAGAGAATGGTGGAATGAGCAGGTGCATACAGTATTGGCTGAAAAGAAGCAGGCTTTTGAGGAATGATTGTAGGTAGATAATGTAGAGGAATATGAAAAGTATTGTGCAAAGAGGAGGCTATCGAAGGGCGTGGTTGGGGAGGCAGAGAGAAAATCGGCTGTAAGGTGGGGCAGATACTTGTTTACGAATATTGAAATATATTAGAATATGTTTGGGAAGGAAGTAAAAACAGTGAGGAAAGGTGAGTATGGTAGAGAGGAAAGGGTGAAAGGAGCAGATGGGCATTTGCTAGTAGATGAAATAAAGGCGAGAGAGAGATGGGCTGAATATTTCAAGGACCTGTTGAATGAGGAAGATGATGCAGAGGCAGAGATTTTGGTTGTGGGAAACGAATGGAGAATGCCAGTGTTAGGTGATGAGAATGATAGAAAAATAACAAAAGCAGTATATTTAGCATTGAGAGCAGCAATAAAAGAAAGCAAAACAACAGGGATAGATGGGTGCCATGTTGAATGCTAGTCAAAAGGTGGGGAGGCATTAATAGAATGCATGGTTAGATTGTTGAATGCATGCTTCAGGAAAGGTAGTGTCCTAGTGGATTGGAGTAGTGCGTGTGTAGTTCCACTTTACAAGGGAAAGGCGATAAGTATGAGTGTAGTAGTGTTAGAGGAAATAGTTTGCTGAGTGTAGTTGGTAAGGTATATGGAAGAATATTAATCAAGAGAAGTAGGAAAGGTACTGAGATATTGTGGGTAAGAACAGTGAGGGTTCTTGAGAGGAAGAGGATTTGTGAATCAGGTGTTTGATATAAGAAGTGTGTGAGAAGTTTTTTTTTTTAAGAAGATAGGAACACCTTTTGGGCTTTTAGGGATTTAAGGAAAGTGTATGACAGGGTAGATAGAGAGAGATTGTGGAGTGTGTTGCGACTGTATGGAATAAGTGGAAGCTTGTTGAATGCGGAGAAGAGTTTTTACGTGAATATTAGAGCGTGTTACAGAGTTGGAAATGGTATGAGTGATTGGTTTGAGGCTAATGTAGGGTTATGTCAAGGTTGTGTAATGTCGCCATGGTTGCTTAATGTGCATTTGGATGGAGTGGTAAGTGTAGTAAATGAAAGAATATTAGACAAAGTCTTCAAACTAGTGGGTGAGGATGAAAGACTGTAGAAACTGGATCAGTTGCTATTTGTAGATCATACTGTACTGGTGGCTGATACTGAATATGAACTGTTGTTTTTGCTGACTGAGTTTGTAAGTGTGTATGAATGAAGGAAGTTACAGGTGAATATTGGTAAAAGAAAAGTTATGAAATGCATGAGGGGTTTTAATATTTGCAGATGGAATGTAGGAGTGAATCGAGAATCGCTTGAATAAGCTGAGATTTTTAGGTATCTGGGGTCGCATGTGTCAAGGAGTGGACGAGTGGATGTAGAGGTAAATCACAAAGTGAAGGAAGCAAGTAAATATGTAGGTAGCTTGAAAAGTGTAATGAGAAATAGATATTTATGAATGAATGCTATGGGAAGGCTATATGAAGGTGTGATTGTACAGACAGCATTGTATGGTACAGAGACTTCGAATGCGAGAGAGGATAAAAGGAATAAGTTGAATGTAATTGAGATGAGGTGTTTGAGAAGTATGATTGGTATATCTAGAATAGATTGAGTAAGAAATGAGGTTGTCAGACAGAGAACGGGTGTTAAAGGGAAGCTGTCGGATAGTTGTATGTGTGTGTGTGTTTGTGTGTGTATGTGTATGTGTGTGTGTGTGTGCTTGTTTGTGTGTTTTTGTGCGTGTTTTTGTTGGTGCAAACTTTTGTTAGGCAGGCAATGCAAATAAGGAAAATTACCTGGTCATTCTCGGATATCTCGGAGTGCTGAGAATTGTCAACGTATGGCAAGCACCACTGAGCAAAGATCTATGAAGTCCACCCATCCATCAACTCAACAGGTAAACAATTCACGTACCAGCGATCACAGGATTTAGAAAGACGTATGCACCTATATCTGTGGTAGGTACAGTTAGTGTAGCACTTGTTTCCTCCAGAGAAGGTGCACAGAGAGACTTTTAGTAACTGGTTTGTCAGCATGTGCCATTTAGAATAAGGGTTTTTGCAGCACTTGATCACATCATATGAAGCTCATTTTGCACGTTCTGTGTGTTAGTGGAAAAAGGCTATAATATTTGGGGTGAAGCAAGTCTACATAGTGTGCGTGAAATGAATTTGCACAGTGTAAGGATAAAAGTGTGGTGTGTACTGATTCATGCATGTGACTGATCCCTACTTTTATTGAAGATGAGCATGGTGTAGCTGGGGCAGATACTGATAAGTGCTACAGCCATTTGCTCAACATTGTCCTCATTCCCGAGTTTGAGAGGCCTGGTCTGCCACACATGTGGATACAACAAGGTGGTGCTACTAATCATATGACTCACACTGACAACTCTTCGAGAACAATTCCCCGGACACCTCATTTCAAGATTTGATGATAAAGATTGCCCATTTATATCTCCAAATCTAACCGCAGTGGACCGTTTCCTGTAGGGCTACCTCAAGTAGAGTTTACGCATGAAGGCCCCACTAACTTGTGAAGCTAAAACAAAGCATTCCAAGAGAGATTGCGGCCATTTCAATTAATATGTTTAACCATGCTGTGCTTGGATTGAGACAGAGAGCCCATGAATGTTCTAGTTTCGATGGTGAACATCTAAAGACTGTAGGATTGAAATCTTAGATTGCATGATAATTATGTAATAAATATATTTTGTTCTCAATGTCATTATTATAATTCAAAGTATTTTCATCTAATATGTGTCCCATTAGTGTTAGATGCTCTTGAAATTTTAATAATCAATTGCGCTCCAACTTACATATGAACAAAAGCTTTTTTGCTTGTGATTACATTTAAATCTCTTGTTGGTTTCCAACGATTACAGCAAAAATTCAAGAAATATTTTATCATAATTTGACAAGGGAGAAACAAAAGTTATCATAGACATTATATGACATAGAGAGAATTTGCGTAATTTCTGTGCAAGCCAATCGGAAGGTATTATTTCTTGTATTAATTCGGTCATGTGATTTCATATCATGGCTTTGAAATAGTTTAAGATATTCTTTTCATAATGATCACTTAAGTAAACAAAAAGAAATAACAGTGAAAACAAAGAAAGGCTTCTATGAGTGCGAGTGTTGACACCTTACGTTGATGTAAGTTTATGTTATGATTTTTCTTATATGTATTTGTCTATACTAAAGGCCTATAATTAATTGTCTTGAGTAAGGATAAATATAAATCTTGAAATAAATCTAAGCTGTCTGTGTCGACCCCCATAATAGGGACAAAAAGAGACATACAATAGAGGAAAAATAAATATTGAATTAGTTGGTATCTTGCCATATAATTGGGTTAGAACAAATATATTACTCTCTAAAGAATGCCAGCTGTGTTTTCTCCCATGGCCAAGAGAGGGGGGTATGGAATGGTTTCCAAGAGAAGGTATAACCTTATAAAGAGTAAAACCGATTCAAAGATTCCAGAAAGAGTAAAAAATTTGGATGAAAAAAGGCGAACTACGGAAATCGAAAAGAAAGAAGTATCAAAGAGTAAATAGAGGGAAAATATTACGCTCAGTGAAAAAATATACAGTCTGGAGAAACAATATTGAAAAGTAGAAAAGAAGGGAACTATAAAATAGACGTGAAAAGCTCAAGGAAGAACAAAAAGACTAGGAAATCAAAATTTTCAAGCAAAAGGATAATATCAAAATGAATGATAGCTCAAGTAAAATAAATTGCTATTTCCCTTGTAGAGATGATATAGCAACTTGAAATGTCCAAATAAAGGAAAATATTAAACAACTTAGAGGAAATTTTCAGTAGCTTAATAGAGACCATATGAATATTAAAAAAAAAATAGAAACAGTAAAAATACGTGGTTATAAAGGTGGTAGTGTAAGAGACGGTGCTAGAAATGTGGATACAGCAGATTTCAGCGATACAGTAAAAGAACTGTATAAAACAATTCATGATGGAAGGAGCATGACCCTTGATAAAATAAGCACTTGATAAAGAGAATTCTGTGATCATCTCAGAGACCTGACTATATTCAAAAGTCAACAAGGCAAGGGAGATATGGAAAAGATATGGCAAGGATGTTAGAACAAATAAAGAACTATGGAGTATTATGTAGTTTGGATAAAATTGTAAATAATCACTGTATTGGGAATTATGTTAGGGATTTATAGGCAAGAATAATAAAGGTAACCTTTGATAGAGAAAAAAAGTTAAAATTTATAGAAATACTGTTCAGTACAAAAAATCCAAAAGACTTTTAAGCATTTTGAACAGTGTTCATGTGACAATATAGAACACACTTTGTGATGGAATATATAAAAATTTGTTACAAGAAGCTTTAAGGTTAAATGTGCAAAATATGAAGAAGCGAAGCAAAATGTTTTTCAGGCTTCATCCAATCAAAGGGGTGTTAAAGAATGTGTTAGGAAACTGTAGGGATATAGCCTTATGGAAGTTGCTATAAAGAAATGTTGGCGCAGAATCTGGTAAGACAGCAGAATTGGATAATCGGATACATGACAGCAAGGCAGATATAATAGTATTAAACAAAAACTAGATTAAGTAACTTTATAGAAGACTTTGAAAAGCTGAATACAGACTATGAGAGTACTATGAAAAACGTTTACAGAAAGGCATGAATGGGAGCTGTTAGAGACAAAATAAAGGGAAGAAACATAGCTTTTACAGCTTTCTTTAAGAATTTCAGAACAATGTGGGCTGAGAGATCTCAGATGTTAGGTGGTGGGATAATGTTCCCAATAAGGAAAGGATTTAAAGTTTATTAAGCAAATATGGTTATTGGGAGTCAATTCTAGTTTTTATTGTCTCTTGTAGTCTCTGTGGCAAAATGGTAGCATCCGCGACTCTGAGGCGGCAGGTCGAGGGTTCGCGCCCAGTCACGGACTGTGTTTAGTAAGGGCTTACACTCAGGGTAACGATTACATCTGCCAAAACAAGTCCTTCTCAAGAAGGCAACCGTCCCACCCCTTAGTAGAAAAGGGAGTTCGTGACGTAAAACCGAATCCTACTAGTTTATTGTCGCTTGCTTACATACGGGTTCAGAGAACATTAACTTGCCAAGGAATCAACAAAGTCTAAAGGTATATGAATAAAGCAAAATGAGTAAACTAAACGTTATAAATTTAGTTGTAATCATCGCACGTGAGGTAAAGTATTGGATATTAATCATGGGAACTTTTAACCATAGATAAATATATTGGAATAGTCTTAACCCACATAATGAAGAGGATCTTTTTAGGACAAGAGTACTATATTAGTGCGTATCACTGTATCAGTGCTAAAGATCACCTGCCTTTCGTGAAAAAACATATGCAAACATATTATTTTATAAAATGCCTGCATGAGGTGTTAGTGGTTTTGTATAAGTGTTGATTTTTTTTTGCCTTAAAAAATCTTGTGAGATTTATTTTTTTCTTTTTCGAGATGATCTGCATTGTTGCTTTCTAAGATGAATTTTAAGGATAGATGCAAACAGATTAATAAATAGGATAGTAAATTCAGAGACCTATATTTTTTTTTAAAGTCACAAATCCTAATATAAGGAAATCTAGTAGGTTAAATTTGAGGTGCCTGAAAGTCTTTCCTATTGGGCTTGTGGTTTAGGGAAAATTGTCTCTTTTCCTCTTTTTCTGAGATGAATCGTTATATGCCATTTTGCAAAATAACTTTCTTTTTGCGAGAAAACCAGCAATGATGCTCTCTCAAATGAAATGCAGGGACAGATACAAATAAGAAATAAGATATGATGTCCTGGAACATAATTTTGGCTCTTAGTAAAGAACTAGGATGATGAAGATCATGGCGTTCGTAAATAAATTTTATTTGCATGGAAAAACTCCATCCTATTTGTTTCTTGTTAGAGATGCAAATCATAATCTAAGGATAACTAGCATGATATATTTCACTCACCTCTTGTAGATATATTTTAAATGCCTAAAATGTCTCCCAATGAAGAAGAGTTTGTGTTTTTAGCTATTGTTGTTATTTCTCTTTTTCTGAACTGTAATTCCTTACACAGTCTTCCCAGATTAATTTCTTACGAGAAATTTTTAGAACGGATGGTTGAGGAAGAGAAAAGCAGCTTATGAAATGAAATAGCTGATCCAGAAACAAAATATTGTGTCTTGTTTAAATTGCAAATCCTTATAGAATGCGGACCCACACACCTCTTGTGAATAACTTACATTTACATAAACAGTCTCCATGATGAGTGTGGGATTTTAGATAATGGCTATTTTTCCTCCCAACTTACTACTATTACCAGTGACTCCTTTCTCTCATCTGAATTCCAGATCAAAACTTAGCACGAGGGTCTGCCCCTCTCTTTCTTTATCTCTTACTTTATTTAATTTTCGTGCTTTTCCCTCCAATTCCCTTATATCCTTAATTCCCTCCCCTTTTTTCCCCTCCTATCCTATCCCATCCTAAAAAAAAAAAACTATTACCAAATCAGATTAATCTGGCTAAATAGCCTACGTAGATGCTTTCTAAAACGAACAACTTTAAAAATTATAAACACAATAAGAAATAGAATATCAAATCCAGAAATATAAAGTTGAGTGTTATTAAGGTTGCAAATTTCAATGTAACGAGAACACTCACAATAAAAATTACGTGCCTTTCATTCAAATATTTTGCGTACATAAAAGACCTGGTTTTTGGGATTGTGATTTTTGGAAAAATTTTGTTCTTCATTTTAAGAAATGTGTCATTCTAAATAACTAGCGAGATTATTATCTTCCAACATATGTTTACATATAAGGTCTATTATATTCAAATGACTATATAGTAATATATTGCAATGTATAGAAAATATATATGGTTTGCAATATATGTAATTTATCAGTATAGTTATTTTTTTTTCAAACTCGTTTAAGTTTCATATCAGAAAATATAGAAGCTAAAATAGTCATTCGAAAGGCAAATATGTTAAGAAAGTTATGGTCTTCGATTAAGTTTCTTGAGTGATGATCTGGTGAGATTCATGTACACTGAAATTAACTACATATCATTGCGTCTAGTTTTACCTATGAGCTTTTCATCATTTCCCCTTTTTTTCACTGTTACAAGCCAGAGCTGATATTTCACTAGCCGAGGAGTCAACTTAATCATATAGCGGTATGGTTATTCATTCTAGCGTGCCACATCGCTCTGATTTGGTTTCAACAAATCTCTAACTTACGAGAATCTATGTCCAGAAGATACTAATTAGCAGATTCGATGCCTCTCCTTGGTTGACCTATCAAGCCAATGGGGGGAAACTCATTTCACAAAGAGCACGTAATGAAACTATAAATGAATGGACATTTTCATGGATTATTTTCTACACCTACGAAGACTTGCAATGTATGCAACTTGGTTCATGGAGAGCCTTGACATCATGATGGAGGAAGTGGATCTTCTGTATCAGAAAGAACAGGAGAGAAAGAAATCTGTGTAGAGTCTGGTGATAGACGTGCTAATTGCAGTTCAGTATTACATGGCAAAATTTCAGAGGAAAAATTAGTTTCCATCTACCATCTTCCACATTTCCCAGAAAGACTATGTCAGTTACCACCTAGACCATATCAAAATAAGGCAAAATCCTTGCAACAAAGCAGACACTGGTTTGGAAATTGCGTTGTCACAGTTATCAAATTCAATCATTTTAATTCATGGAAATTGACTACAAAGCAACAATTAATTCATAACTACTTGATATTGATGCTAAAAAGATCAGGAGTCATAATTCATAATATCACATCATATATACTGAATATATATAACACAGTTATCATAATCACATTTATAGACATCATATCTTTACAGGCATGCCTAATATATCCTTTCCTTATATACGTTCTCATTGTTTACACTTCAAACAGCCGTGTTATCACTGCAATTCTACTCTTCTGTCTTCTTTATCCTTGTAGATGTGTTTCTTAAAAACTACTCTTTTACCAGTTAATCTTCATTTAATTAGGTTTAGATAGGTTCTAACATTTTCAAGATTTATATTTCCTGTATGACTCATAATGAGTCTCATTTACAGTGCTTATAGGTCAAAAACAGTGTCTTGGAGGCATTAAATTAACCTAAACTTCTTGTGCCCCACTCAAATATCCTCCATAAATTGGAGTTGAGCGCAGAAGAAAGAGTGATATGAGACTGATTATGAGTAGCAGAGGAAGGGCGTGAAGAGAAGGCCGACGAAAAATGAAGAAGAGAGAATAATGGTGATTGAAGAAGACTGCTGATGAAGAGAAGGAATGGAGTAGAACAACTAGTAACAGGTAATGAGCTAAATGTTGCACCATCAACAACTACAAATATAAAATGCTCAAAAGAAAACTGAAAATCAGAGAAGAGAGAGAAGGGAATAGGGAGCTTGGCCAATAGAGGCCTGTGCTAGACTCTGTCAAAAGCTTTAGAGATATCATGGGCGACGACAGAGGCTTCCCCATAGTTCCTGTGTAAGATAGGACAGGAGGCCACCAGTGGATCTTGGCATGCGGAAGCTGCAATTGTGATCGGAGATAAGTGAGTTGCATCCAAGATGTTTCAAGAAGTGAGAATTGTACAAATATTTAAAAACTTTAGCGATATACAAGGTTAGGGCAGAGGTCGGTTTGAAGGAATAGAGTGGTCAACCTTCTCAGGAACAGGTTGTACTAGAGCATGCTTCCAAGATGAAGGATAGATCATGGTAAACAGACTGAGACAGCTCATCTGCAAACTCCTTAAGGAGCCTTGCCAATATACATTCGGGAACAGACGCATTGTTCGTCTTTAGCGAGCAACGACCCTTATTAACTTTGCGCAAAGAAAGAATAATGGAAGGCAATATATATATATATATATATATATATATATATATATATATATATATATATATATATATATATATATATATATATATATATATATATATATATATATATATATATATATATATATATATATATATATATATATATATATATATATATATATATATATATATATATATATATATATATATATATATATATATATATATATATATATATATATATATATATATATATATATATATATATATATATATATATATATATATATATATATATATATATATATATATATATATATGTATATATATGTATATATATGTATATATATGTATATATATGTATATATATGTATATATATATATATATATATATATATATATATATATATATATATATATATATATATATATATATATATATATATATATATATATATATATACATATATATACATATATATACATATATATACATATATATATATATATATATATATATATATATATATATATATATATATATATATATATATATATATATATATATATATATATATATATATATATATATATATATATATATATATATATATATATATATATATATATATATATATATATATATATATATATATATATATATATATATATATATATATATATATATATATATATATATATATATATATATATATATATATATATATATATATATATATATATATATATATATATATATATATATATATATATATATATATATATATATATATATATATATATATATATATATATATATATATATATATATATATATATATATATATATATATATATATATATATATATATATATATATATATATATATATATATATATATATATATATATATATATATATATATATATATATATATATATATATATATATATATATATATATATATATATATATATATATATATATATATATATATATATATATATATATATATATATATATATATATATATATATATATATATATATATATATATATATATATATATATATATATATATATATATATATATATATATAAATATACATACATATAATATATATATATATATATATATATATATATATATATATATATATATATATATATATATATATATATGTATATATATATATATATATATATATATATATATATATATATATATATATATATATATATATATATATATATATATATATATATATATATATATATATATATATATATATATATATATATATATATATATATATATATATATATATATATATATATATATATATATATATATATATATATATATATATATATATATATATATATATATATATATATATATATATATATATATATATATATATATATATATATATATATATATATATATATATATCTATATATATATATATATATATATATATATATATATATATATATATATATATATATATATATATATATATATATATATATATATATATATATATATATATATATATATATATATATATATATATATATATATATATATATATATATATATATATATATATATATATATATACTTATACATATACATATACAAATACATATACATATACATATACATATTCATAAACATATACATTTATATATATATATATATATATATATATATATATATATATATATATATATATATATATATATATATATATATATATATATATATATATATATATATATATATATATATATATATATATATATATATATATATATATATATATATATATATATATATATATATATATATATATATATATATATATATATATATATATATATATATATATATATATATATATATATATATATATATATATATATATATATATATATATATATATATATATATATATATATATATATATATATATATATATATATATATATATATATATATATATATATATATATATATATATATATATATATATATATATATATATATATATATATATATATATATATATATATATATATATATATATATATATATATATATATATATATATATATATATATATATATATATATATATATATATATATATATATATATATATATATATATATATATATATATATATATATATATATATATATATATATATATATATATATATATATATATATATATATATATATATATATATATATATATATATATATATATATATATATATATATATATATATATATATATATATATATATATATATATATATATATATATATATATATATATATATATATATATATATATATATATATATATATATATATATATATATATATATATATATATATATATATATATATATATATATATATATATATATATATATATATATATATATATATATATATATATATATATATATATATATATATATATATATATATATATATATATATATATATATATATATATATATATATATATATATATATATATATATATGTATATATATATATATATATATATATTTATATACATGTATATACATATATATATATATATATATATATATATATATATATATATATATATATATATATATATATATATATATATATATATATATATATATATATATATATATATATATATATATATATATATATATATATATATATATATATATATATATATATATATATATATATATATATATATATATATATATATATATATATATATATATATATATATATATATATATATATATATATATATATATATATATATATATATATATATATATATATATATATATATATATATATATATATATATATATATATATATATATATATATATATATATATATATATATATATATATATATATATACTTATAC
This sequence comes from Halocaridina rubra, assembly GCA_037179515.1. Taxonomy (NCBI): domain Eukaryota; kingdom Metazoa; phylum Arthropoda; class Malacostraca; order Decapoda; family Atyidae; genus Halocaridina; species Halocaridina rubra. The sequence goes on from JAXCGZ010008733.1 coordinate 18,269, forward strand.
ATATACATATACAAATACATATATATATACATATACATATTCATAAACATATACATTTATATATATATATATATATATATATATATATATATATATATATATATATATATATATATATATATATATATATATATATATATATATATATATATATATATATATATATATATATATATATATATATATATATATATATATATATATATATATATATATATATATATATATATATATATATATATATATATATATATATATATATATATATATATATATATATATATATATATATATATATATATATATATATATATATATATATATATATATATATATATATATATATATATATATATATATATATATATATATATATATATATATATATATATATATATATATATATATATATATATATATATATATATATATATATATATATATATATATATATATATATATATATATATATATATATATATATATATATATATATATATATATATATATATATATATATATATATATATATATATATATATATATATATATATATATATATATATATATATATATATTTATATACATATATATATATATATATATATATATATATATATATATATATATATATATATATATATATATATATATATATATATATATATATATATATATATATATATATATATATATATATATATATATATATATATATATATATATATATATATATATATATATATATATATATATATATATATATATATATATATATATATATATATATATATATATATATATATATATATATATATATATATATATATATATATATATATATATATATATATATATATATATATATATATATATATATATATATATATATATATATATATATATATATATATATATATATATATATATATATATATATATATATATATATATATATATATATATATATATATATATATTTATATACATGTATATACATATATATATATATATATATATATATATATATATATATATATATATATATATATATATATATATATATATATATATATGAGTAAGCTCTAACTATTAGCATACAGGACTAAATGGTAAGGAAACCCATCAATGAAACAACACATGAAAAAAATAACGCTACATGCACATATTCTTGAGATGGAGTCCAGATGGACCCGAAATATAGAGTTATTTTTATTTGTGTTGTTTCATATCATTATATATATATATATATATATATATATATATATATATATATATATATATATATATATATATATATATATATATATATATATATATATATATATATATATATATATATATATATATATATATATATAATGTTAATAAAAACTCCTATGTTTTATTTAGTTTTCTTATAATTATTTTATTACTAGTATTACTTTTATTTTTTCTATCTTTATTTGTTTTTTCACTTACAATTTAGTCATTTTTGGATTTTATTTCCTAAAGGTTATTATCAACACTCAGACTATGGGAAAAGTTGGACCAGTTGATATAGCCAACTGTCAAATAAAAGATTATGATAAAGAGATGTGTACATGTTTAAATGGATATTTCTGATCTCTATTTACAAATGAAAACGTGGAATATATTCCAGACGTAGAATCCATATACACAGAATTGAAATATCTGTTATCAGCATAGTATACTTTTATGAATTTCGTTTAAATTGTCCAGATGCTCAATC
>JAXCGZ010008734.1:0-15000 GCA_037179515.1 Halocaridina rubra
AGTCCTCATATGGAAATAGAGTATTTACTTTGTACACGTTGTCCTTTTTTTTTATGATTTGGACACCAAGAAGGGCAAAAGATAAAAAAGAAAAAATCTTCCCTCATCGGGCCTGGGCACGAAGGAAAAAAATAAAGAAATAGATGGGGAGTGTTATGACTTGTCAGATGTGAAGGGATAAATAAGAGCTGTGTAACGAATATCCAAGAATATTCATTGTCTAGATGAATATTTCGGTAATTTCGAACGTAGTATGTATAAAAGAAACATTATCAATAGTTGCTACTTTTATTATTATTATTATTATTATTATTATTATTATTATTATTATTATTATTATTATTATTATTATTTATTATTATTATTATTATAGATAAACTTTGCTAGTTTGATGAATGTGACCCAGTTACTGTGGCCCGGGAGGAGAAGGTTGCCAACCACTATCCTAACCTTTTTAGTTCATGGAAGGGGTCAAGTACGTGTCCTCTATGTCCTGTACTACCACCAAAGATGTACATTTCCTTGAAGTATAGTTATGCACAGTTTGTACTTTATTCGTGTGCGGAATTTTAATGGCATAGTATAGAATTAAAAACTCCATTCTAATAATGAGAAGAACAATATATTGGGTAATTTTTGCTGTGATGAGATCAAATGTTATGATCAGGTGATGAAAACCTTCTTCTTCTTCTTCTTCTTCTTCTTCTTCTTCTTTCTTCTCTTCTTCTTCTTCTTCTTCTTCTTCTTCTTCTTCTTCTTCGTCTTCTTCTCTCATTACATTATTATTATTATTATTATTATTATTATTATTATTATTATTATTATTATTATTATTATTATTATTATTATTATTATTATTATTATTATTATTATTTTCCACAGAAAGGCACCTTAGATCCACTGGAACCTAGAGGTCTTCCACTGAATATTCGGATTTTGCCTCAACCTTTGAAAAAACTAGGCTACACAACTCATGCCATTGGAAAGTAAGAGAACAGAAAAAGAATTTCTCTCTCTCTCTCTCTCTCTCTCTCTCTCTCTCTCTCTCTCTCTCTCTCTCTCTCTCTCTCTCTCTCTCTCCTCTCTCTCTTCCTCTCTCTCTCTCTCTCTCTCTCTCAACTCATGCCATTGGAAAGTCAGTGAACAGAAAAAGCATTACTCTCTCTCTCTCTCTCTCTCTCTCTCTCTCTCTCTCTCTCTCTCTCTCTCTCTCTCTCTCTCTCTCTCTCTCTCTCTCTCTCTCTCTCAACTCATGCCATTTGGAAGTAAGTGAACAGAAAAAGCATTACTCTCTCTCTCTCTCTCTCCTCTCTCTCTCTCTCTCTCTCTCTCTCCTCTCTCTCTCTCTCTCTCTCAACTCATGCCATTGAAAGTCAGTGAACAGAAAAGCATTACTCTCTCCTCTCTCTCTCTCTCTCTCTCTCTCTCTCTCTCTCTCTCACTCATGCATTCTGGAAGTAAGTGAACAGAAAAAGCATTACTCTCTCTCTCTCTCTCTCCTCTCTCTCTCCTCTCTCTCTCTCTCTCTCTCTCTCTCTCTCTCTCTCTCTCTTCTCTCTCTCTCTCTCTCTCTCTCTCCTCTCTCTCTCTCAACTCATGCCATTGGAAAGTCAGTGAACAGAAAAAGAATTACTCTCTCCTCTCTCCCTCTCTCTCTCTCTCTCTCTCTCTCTCTCTCTCTCTCTCTCTCTCTCTCTCTCTCTCTCTCTCTCTCTCCTCTCCTCTCTCCCCTCTCTCTCTCTCTCTCTTTAATGAATATGAAAGAGCCAATAAAACTGCTTGTTAAAATTAAACCCTTAAAAACCCACTTTGTAAATATAAATAACGGCCTAATTCTATAGAGGAAATGATATATTAATATTTTAAGACTTTATTAATATATACAAAAAAAACTATTATAAAAATATTTGGATCAGGTAAAGGACAGTAACCCTCAGTGCATTAAATAACCCTGTTAATTGTTAGTTTAGGTTGGGTTAAGTTAGCTTAATCATTAACCTAATTACTAGTGGGGTTATTTAATGTACTGAGGGTCTAACCTGATCTAAATCTTTTAATGTACAGTAATGTACTGGGGGTCTCTAATCTTAACTTGATCTTAATCTTTTAATGTATTTTAGTAGTAAATATAGGAGATAATTTCTCATTTTTACAAGATTCGTGTAATAAGTTAGGTTCTTAAGGCCTAAATAAGAAATGAGACTTAGACCATGTAGTTTAAGAACTTGTATCGTAGGCCTATAACATTGGAACACCTCTGCCGACATTTTCCATTCGTTAATTTTATAATTTTAATTGCAATATAGATGTTATATTTCCTTTATTTGGGTGTTTATATATTTATTTATTTATGTATTTATATATTTATTCATATATATATATATATTTTTTTCGTAGATGGCATCTAGGCTTCTGTAACTGGCGCTACACCCCCACGAAGCGAGGCTTTGACACATTCTATGGATTTTATACAGGAGCTGAAGACTACTACACGCATTCTAGAAATGATAAACCTTTGAAAAATAGAGGAAGAGGAAGAAAAAGTAGGATATATATATATATATATATATATATATATATATATATATATATATATATATATATATATATATATATATATATATAGTCACCCCTTTCCCATGAGGGAGGGGGGCGAGAATACGTCCTCCGTGTTCCCCTGCGTGTCGTAAGAGTCAACTATATGGGGCGGAGTGTGAGGACTGGGATACCCCTCCTCTGTATTTTCTCTACCCAAAGAGTCAGAGTATTACTCCTTGACTCGGCCACTCCTCTTATAAGGGAGAAAATGATATATGTATATATTCTATCTATCTACCTTGGCTGTTTCCCCCCTTTTATTGGGGGGTAGCCGAAAACTCCCCTCTACTCCCCATCTTTGACGTCTCGCAGGAAGTTATTACAATGGGGTGATTCCCAGTCCCCTCGCCTCGTCCACTTTTAGTCGCCTCTTACGACACAGGGAATACGTTGGGGCTATTCTTTGATGCTGTGCCCGCCACCACAGGGCATTATTATGTATATAGGTAGATAGATAATCACCCATATAAGGGGAAGTGACCCAGTCAGAGCTGAATACTTATTCCCTCTTGTCAACAGTGGTTCAGTCTTTAGAAATTCTTGCATATCTGCTTCTCCTTGCATTATGTGTTTTTCGTGCCCAGGCCCGATGAGGGCTGACCTATTTATTGTTTTGGACCCGTCCTGGTGTCAGTACTACTACTACTACTACTACTACTACTACTACTACTACTACTAATAATAATAATAATAATAATAATAATAATAATAATAATAATAATAATAATAATAATAATAATAATAATAACAAAAATAACACGAGGTCATATACTGAAAATTTCCTATAGAGTTTTATGCAAAAGAGCTTTTTTTTTAATTGACTTAATCAGTATTTTGAGTTAGCCAAACTCGGTTCAGCCTAACCTAACCTAACCTGACCTAATCTAACCTTACAATTATCGGGGTTATTTAACTTTTCCTGGAATTACTTGTGTTTACAACGCCTAATAATAATTTCTTTCTTTCAGTTTCTGGAAAAAACACCTCCTTAGATTTGAGAAATAATACTAAGCCGGATCACACCAAGGATGGTGTTTATTCAACAGTAAGTTAATTATTGTCTCTCCTTATTATTATTATTATTATTATTATTATTATTATTATTATTATTATTATTATTATTATTATTATTATTATTATTATTATTATTATCATTATTATTATTATTATTATTATTATTATTATTATTATTATTATTAATATTATTATTATTATTTCTGCTGCTATCATAGATGCTACATTTTTAACACTCGTTATTATTATTATTATTATTATTATTATTATTATTATTATTATTATTATTATTATTATTATTATTATTATTATTATTATTATTTCTGCTGCTACCATAGATGCTACATTTTTAACACTGGTTATTATTATTATTATTATTATTATTATTATTATTATTATTATTATTATTATTATTATTATTATTATTATTATTATTATTATTATCATTATTATTATTATTATTATTATTATTATTATTATTATTATTATTATTATTATTATTAATACTGTAGTCACCTTGACTCAAGCGGTATCGTCCGCGATTCTGAGGCGTCAGGTCGAGGGTTCGCGAGCCGTCACGGTCTGAGGTTAACAAGGGTATGCTCTCAAGGTAACGATTACATCTGCCAAAACAAGTCCTTCGCAAGAAGGCAACTGTCCTAGCCCTTGGTTGAAAAGGGAGTCCGTGACGTCAAACCGGAACATTATTATTTTTAATACTACTACTACGATAACTAATAAATGTTATTTTTCAGTACGTCTTTGCTTCAGCAGCCGAGGAAGTGATTCGTTCCAGAAATCCAAAGAGGCCGATGTTTCTCTACCTTCCATTCCAGAGTGTTCACGCCCCTTTACAAGTCCCTAAAAATTACACTAGAGTCTATCGGAAAGTGAAAAATTACTATCGGAGAAATTATCTGGGTAAGAAAAAACTATTTCTCGTTAATTTGTATGTATATGTGGTCGCGAAGGCTAAGCGGTAACGTCTGCTACTTTGAGGCGTCAGGTCGAGGGTAGCAAAAAACTATTTCTCGTTAGTTTGAATGTATATATGGTCGCCAAGACTAAGCGGTAACATCTACTACTTTGAGGCGTCAGGTCGAGGGTTCACGGTTTGCAACAGTCTGAGGCTAGAACAGGCATGCACTCAGGGTAACGATCACACCTGCCAAATCTAAAGTTATTCGCAAGAAGGCACCGTCCTAGCCCTTAGTAGAAAAGGGAGTCCATGACGTAAAACCGATCTCGATCTGTATGTATCTATATACAAAAGCCATGATCCTCCATACAAAAGGAGATGGCTGGGTCAAAGCTAGAAACTTGAACACTTTAGAAGGAAAATACAAAGAATTGGATTCCCCCTCCTCCTAGTTCCACCTTATCTAATCGACTGTTACAACTCGCACGGGAACACGGAGGAGGTATTTTTTGCCTCCTTCCTTGTGAAAAGTTTGTTGCCAACTCTCTAATTTATGCCTAACAGCAGAAGATCCTTGCCCACTTACCCTGTGGGTGACCCATGCCGGGTGGAGGGGAAAATTGTGACAGCCCAGTATTCCCAAGGAGCTGAAAGGAGTGATCGAAGTCTATAATCCTTGGGTGAATGCGTTTACTCTGACTGGGCCATCCCCTCACAAGGGATATGCTAAGCTTTGCATAGTTAAGGAAATAATAAACGATTGTGATAGCTGTCCATTTCCAAGCCAGCTATAGGAAAATAGTGCTTTGCAATACTGAGACCAGAACTTAAACAGTAGATAAGTACTCAAACATAGTTATCTATATCTTCATGATTGATTGATTTTGTTTTACGTCTCGAACTCCCTTTTCTACTAAGGGCTAGAACGGATGTCTTCTTGCGAAGGACTTGTTTTGACATGTGTAATTGTTACCCTGAGTGTATGCCTTTACTAACCTCAGTCCGTGACGGGGCGCGAACCCTCGACCTGCCGACACAGAGTCGCGACGCTACCATTTAGCCAAGGAGACTACTGTTATCTATATCTTCAAATATTCCTTATTGCACCAGTGTTTATTTTTTTTCATATTAGAAAATACTTTAATTTTTAGCAATTTTGTTACCAATCCCCGTGCAAATCGGGGTGGACACAGGTTGAAGATGAAATTTTAAGGCAGGATTCCTACCTATCGCCCCGCGGTGGACTCGAACTTGAGTTTATAAGCGCCTGAGTGAAGTGTTCTAACCACTTAGCTACAGTGGTACCCAGTTACTTTAAATAAATATTGCTGGATAAATTACTATAATAGATTCTGCTTGGAATACAAAATGCTTTAAAAATCTTCAGTTTTTTTAATGTAGTGTAAATATATATTCGCGCCTCGTCACTGACTGAGGTGGGCATACACTCAGGGTAACAATTACATCTGCCAAAACAAGTCCTTCATAAGAAGGCAACCGTCCTAGCTCTTAGTAGAAAAGGGAGTTCTGAGTTTAGTAAGGGCATACACTCAGGGTAACGATTACATCTGCCAAAACAAGTCCTTTGTAAGAAGGCAACCGTCCTAGCCCTTAGTAGAAAAGGGAGTTCGTGACGTAAAACCCAAACCATCATATTTATTTCATTATATATTTACTTATTCTATGCTTATATGTTTTGTTTTAACTTTTAGCCATGGTGTTAGCAATGGACGATGCTGTTGGTCGAGTGGTAGACGCTCTCAAAGCAACTGGACATTATAAAAATTCCATCATCATATTTACAACTGACGTAATTATATTAGATATTTGTTCTCTCTTGTTAACCGTTTCATGTCCCACTCTGAGTCTCCATTATGGGGATGGACACAGACAGGATGAAGCTGGGGAATTAAGGCTGGATGCCCTTCCTAGCAGAAAATCTTTATTTTTTTTATTATTTCATAAATGGTATTAAAGACCCCCCAAAAATAGCATTCATGAACTTCCATTTTTTTTTGTTATTTATGTTTATTTTTACAGACTTTCTATTTACAAAAGCTATAATTCCCCTTGTAATGGAGGTGGTTGAGGCAAAGCAAAAAAAAGCTTGAATCTATGGAAAAAAAAGATATAAAGGAAGGGATTCCCAGTCTCCTCGCTACACTCCATTTCGTTGACATTTACGACACGCACTGCAGCACCAATATTGTTTCCATATAGCCTCAAGTAAAATCTTGTTTCATATTGTGTTGATAAGTAGGTTTTCTTGGCATAAGTCATTACAGACTCAGAAGTACTGAGATTTTGGTTGTTTCTTGTCATTTTATGTATCACTTAATCCCCATTCAAATAGGGGTGGACGCAGACAGATTGGAGCTATATGGGGATTAAGGTTTGGTGTCCATCCTAATGCCCTGTTATGGGCTCTGAGCACTTCTCTGTCTTTTCTTAAATCAATTGCTCTAACCAATTTTTTTCAGCTAAGCTGATTTTTATAACCGTTTCCTGTTAATAAAAGTCTCAGTATTACTGTCAAGACTTGCGTAATGAATTGCATGACTTAGAATAAATTTTAAATTAAGGATTAGTAATAATACCCCGTTTAATGTGTCCCAAGTAGTTCCCATTCGAATGGGGGTGGACACAGGCTGGAGCTGGGGAATAAGGCCGGATGTCTTTCCTAATGCTCTGCATTTGGTTTGATCGTGGTCCTGCACTACTGCGATCCCCTTGTGCAAACTTATCATTAATAATCGGTTTTATTCCTCTGGAAATCTACAAATTTTAATTTTCTCTGCAGAACGGTGGTTCAGTTAGAATGGGAGCGAGTAATTATCCTCTGCGTGGTGGTAAAGCTAATCTCTTGGAAGGAGGTACGAGAGGACCCGCTTTCATCCATTCTCCTCTCCTGCCCAACCCAGGAACGGTGTCTAATCAGTAAGTGTAGAAACTGCATTTTCTAGTTATTATAACTAGTTTCAGTAAGAAGGAGTTTGAGTAGACTCATCTGTTACGAACTACAATATTTTTTTTATGACATAAACACTTTTCAAGGGGACCATGTAGTGCAGTGGTTACAGAGCTCGACTCAGAGAGTGACAAGCCTGTGTTCAAGCCCATCCCAGTGCGATAGGATGGGCATTCTACCTCAGTTCCCCAGCTCCAACTTGTGTCCACCCCCATTAGAATGGGGACTAATTGTGACATAACATGGTGGACATTATGGGGACTGTGGTTGTGCAGTGGTTAAATTGCTTGATTCAGGAAGTGAAAGACCCATGTTGGATCCCACTGTTGGCATTAAGAAGGGTATCCAGCCTTAATTTCCCAGCTCCAACCAGTCTGTGCCCAGCCCCATTCAAATGGGGATGATTAAGGATTCATAAAACAGCCATTTATCTAACTTTCAGATTCTGTTCCTGACATCGTTGTTATGTATAGAATGTTAGTTCGTTACTTCTGCACTTTCTGTCATCCTTTCAGTAATTACACACACATGCACACACAATTTGTCCTCAGGTACATGTTGTATGCTCACTCTATCTTCACTGGGAAAGGTAGAATTGGATTGCTATGCCAATCGACTTTTAGTGCCATTATTTGTAAGGAATTTTCTCTCTTAGATTGTTTCATGTAACTGATTGGTTTAATACCATTTTGGCTCTTGCTGGAGGGAAGGCGCCAAGTTTTACCGATGGTATGGATCAATGGTATGCTCTGGCTGGACTCTCTGAACCACCCAGGACTAAACTTATCTATAACATCGACGCTACAAATAAGTTCAAGGCAGCTATAAGGTGGGTTGTATTATTCGGATCTTATACGAAAAAAGTAAGCTCAGAATGCTCACCTAAATTAACCTAACCTAATCATCTATGGGGTTATTTGGCTTTACATTGGATTTTGGGAATTACTCATCTTTTCAAGATTTGATTATTCTTGCTTACAGGAATAATGGTATACTTAAGTTCGTCAGAGGTAAAATCACGAAATTGTTGATGAATAAATATTTCATATTAATTATAGATTGATTTTCTAGTCAATCCTCTAAGTGTTTATACATAAATAAGACATTATTGAAGCTAATCATCAGCTATGATCGCAATTGTTGATCAGTCATCTACAAATCACCTTATCCCTTGCATCTGGCTCTGTCACACCACACACACACTCATATCCTCTTTTCACCACATCCATAAACCTCCTTTTTGGCCTGCCTTTCCCCCTCTTGACTGGCAGCTCTATCCTCAGCATCCTTCTAGTATATCCCTTATCCCTCCTCATCACATGCCCGGACCATCTTTGTTAAACATAAACCTCCTCTTTAGTCTACCTCTCCCCTTCCTGCCTATTAACCCTATCCTCCTCACACATGTCCAAATCATTTAGGTCTTGCTAATAATGTGATTAATCTTCTTCCATTTTATATCTTTTGGTGTTTATATAGATTTATTTAGATTTACATAGATTTGTTTATATAGATTTGTGCCTTTTGCATGGGATAGTTTTTATTTAATTGTTTGAGGAACTGAATAAAACATCTTAATTGATGTATGTTTAAGTTCTATATTTATTTATTTATTTTTCAGGTTCAATGAAATGAAACTAGCCGTCGGGCATGTTGGAAAGAAATACTGGGCTCCTTATTACCCAGTGCGTCTGCGCCAAGGCAAACCTAGGAGCTATCTCCTTCCAGAGAGTTATGATAATATGACGGAAATTAATGAATATTCCTCGTCAGCCTCAAATTTTCCTCTTAGTTTTACATCAGGGAACGTAAGTTTTGAAAATAATGAAGATTTCTTAGAGAGTGAAGTTCTTCTTAAGCAAGGTGCTAATGAAGTTTTATTTGAAGATGTGGACGGAGCTTATTTTGATGGAAAATTAGATGATATTTATCATCAGGGAAGCAAGACTGGAGGTTTTCCTGAAGGGAACTATTCATATACTTCGAATGATAACTCAGATGATGAATTTGTAAGCTACACAAATAATATAAATGAAATATGGAATTTGAATCATCGCTCTCCGCGACTACGCGATCCTTTCATAGCTGCATTTGGTAGAAAACCCTCAAGGGGCGTTTCTTCAAAACCAAACAGAAAAAAGACGAAAATAAAAAATAAACGACCATTGAAAATCCCGATTAAAAACAGCTCGAAATTGAAAAATAAAGAAAACAATTATAAACCCAATAAAAATAAATTAAAGCATAAGAATAAAAAACAGAGGAAAAAACAACAACACAGGCCTGGCAAACCAAATACGAAGAACAAGAATAAAAATGAAAATAAAAAGAATAAAGACAAGCCGAAGAATAAAAACAAGAATAAAAATAAACCTGATAAAACAAAAGATAAAGACAAAAATAAGATTAAACCACAGATGATAAAGAAGAAGAAGAATAAGAGACCATCTTGCAAGGGCTGCGAAGTCACCAATCGACTCAAGGCTTCGGGACACAGTAGATGGAGACGGATCAAGAGGCACAGGAAACTCAGTTGGGACAGAAAAGTTTTACGAAAACTGGACCGTTTCCTAAATAGGAAAACCAAAATCAGTCTTTATAACATTACAGGTAATAAATTACAGCTCATATGTATATGGTATAGCTGATAATTAACTTAGTAATTATAATAATGTAAGGTAACACTTCTTGGGATAATAATTGCTGTAATGGCAGTTGTAATGATAATAATAATAATTATTATAATTATAATAATAATGGCTGTACTAAACAGCATTTGTAATGAATTCTTATTATTATTATTATTATAAAACTTATATATACTGTAGTTAACTTAATATTTTACTCTGTGTTAAAAATAATATTAATTGCATCTAATCTACGGACAGTTAATATCACTTTCCTGTTCAAAAAACATTCAATTACCAATTATTTTCTATCAATGCAGCTGATCCAGGTGAGAGCAGAGATCTTTCCAAGGAGAACGTGGTCACAGTCCAACTGATAATGAATTACCTGGCCTATCAGTTGTACCGTTACGTCCCATCGAAAGCTAAGAGGGAACTCCAACGAGGTCATCCACAGAATTTCAATGGCGTATGGACGCCGGGATGGTGCAACGCAAAATGAAACGAAAGAAGGAATTAATGATATCTCATGTGATCACAGAATACAGCACATTGCTGAAACATTCAGGGTTTTCTCTGAATTAGGCTCCAATAATATATCAGCCACATTCACCAAATACCCTTCCTTTCTCCATCCTTTCAATTCCTCCCTTACCCATGGAGGTAGAGTCCTGGACAGGTTGCATTGTGGGCACTACTTAGCCCTTTAGAGCTGTCAAAAGAGGCTGGATGATTTTGTCAATGATGGCAGTCTAGGATTAGGTACACTATGGAGTACTGCACTTCTTACAACCACATACGCAAACAACACAACATACAGTCACCAAGAGCTCTGTGGGGAAGTTTGGGATCGGAAGTGGCCTTCCTCAGTGACTCCAGGCCGTTCAACCAGACAGCCTAGGGAACGATTAGCAATAACAACAATCAAATACGGGCATGTAAAGCTTTACTGTATCTCAGGACTTCATCTGATCACCTATAGGAGTGCTTGTGTGTATTCATTGCTGAAAAACCTCACTCGTCTTTTAATAGTTAATTCAACTAATCATAATATTCACACATAATGATCTAATATCAATGCATATTGTCAAACATTTCACATCAATCACATCAATTTTAGCATCATGTCATGTCTTACTCATGTCTCAATATCAAGCATATAAGTAATACCCAGTCTGCAAATTCTGCATATCTCTTTAAGAATACAGAAGCTCCCCCACTTACAACCGAGTTACAAACATTTGCATATACGAACAAAAGCCTACTCGTTATCTACCCATGTGTTAATTTATGTATTACTGTACTGTATTATTTAATTATTATTATTGTATTAAAATTCATTAATACTTTATGTTTTATGCAGTATCTAAGTGTATTTAGTCTAAGTACTGTATAGTACTGCATATATATGTACTGTACAGTACTTTTTTTTTAACCGAAACACAATTTACTAACAAGTCTACTTATGATTGGACTTCTGGAGCCTAGTTGCTTTTAAGTTGGGGAGTGTCTGTGTATATTGCATTCATAGCAACTAATTAAAATTTCCTGTCCAAAAATTTTATCACAGAATTGCTTTAATCATCTTAGACATTATATCAGGACAGAAGCTCTCCAACTTACAAACAACCGAATTATGAACATGCACAGATACGAAAAAAAACCTCCCCATTATCTACCCATGTATTAATGTATGTATTACTGTACTGTACAGTATTATTATTACATTATTACTGTATTAAAATTCATTCATATTGTATACTTTATGTTTACTGTAGTAGCTAAGCGTCGTTAGCCTAAGTACTGAACAGTACTGGATACATATTTACCGTATAGTACTTATTTTTACTTAAACACAACTTACGAACAGTTCTACTTACAAACAGACCTCTGGAACCAAACTCGTTCGTAAGTTGGGGAGTGTCTGTACCTTTATTTTGTCCCACTAAATATTGCATCCTTGATTTATTCCTTAGAATAAAAACACTTGGTATGTCTTGTAAAATAGTCTCACATGAACAATCTTGCCTTTTGTGAACCAAGTTTTCAACAAAGAGTTAGTATCTCTCTGTAAACTTGTCTCTATTGAGCACTCTTGCATTTTGTAGACTAAAGTTTTAACCAATTCAATTGTTCCTAGCTAACAATTGGTAATTACTGAATAGTTCATGGAATTCCTTGTTATGTCTCTACCCAGTGATCTGATTCACTACTTAATTGGGTATTTATGTGTTAAGGGACATTACCTGCAAATCTGAACGACAGCGATGCATAGCTCTTTGATGATGTACGTTATTATTTATGTCAATAATTGAAGATATGGCGCCCAAAAATGCTGTTAGAAGATATTTATTTTTGATGACTACGTAATACTAACATATTGTTATTAAAAAAATTCGAAATTTTGACAAGGCAGAGTTTTAATTTTTTACTTCAGGTGTTTCTTAGTTACAATTAAATTAAGTATTATTCTTGTATTCTAATATAATAGGCTTAAAGCTACTTTTACTAATACTACTACTACTATGACAGCTGCTATCATTATTATTATTATTATTATTATTATTATTATTATTATTATTATTATTATTATTATTATCATTATTATTATTATTATTATTATTATTATTATTATTATTATTATTATTATTATTATTATTATTATTATTAGTATTATTATTGTAGTTTGATTCCTTGTTATCAAAGCCTAAGGTAATTATAATAGAATTTTTAAATAAAAATATATATTAACCAGGGAAAAATATCGAAGAAAAAAAATTTCCCTTCTAAAAGATTTTTCAGTAAAATACCTTCAAGAAGAGGCATTTTTGGAGACATGTATTGGGGGGGGGGGGAAGCAAACTTCCTCCGTGTTCCCTTGCGTGGCGTAAAAGTAGACTAAATGGGGCCGAGCGACTTACTGGGAATTACCTCCTCTGTATTTCCTTCCCACAGAAAGACGAGGTATTTTGCTTTGACTCTGCCACCCCCCTAATAAGGGGAATATATTGCGTGTATGGCTTTTGAGTATAGCACTGGATTATGAATGAATGAAGACGTGTTTCCAATTACTACTTTTAATAGTTAATTATTGCACAATTAGGCTATATTTATATATTTAGCTACATCCTTAAATAAATCTTTCTTTTATTAACCAAATATAAAACAAAATTTAGCCTTGAAAATCACGTAAAGTGGTATTTATTTTTGGTCAAATGCATTCCAACTTTTGCTGTTTAGACGGAGTAATTAGTCGTCTGCTAAACGGAACCATGGGTTGATTCAAGTCTCCATTGAACTTGTTTAGTGTTTATTGAGAAACTTTATCGTTTATATTACGTCTTAAAACTCATTGTGACATATAGACTTATAATTCAAGTGATGAAAAGCACTTTAGGAGATAAGTGGTAATTTATAAGTGTTGTGTGGGATGTTTTTCAAGTGTTTGGGAGGCAGAAAATATTGTGATTGACAGCCTGGGACAGATGTAGAGGGTCACGTGGCCACTGTCCGCCCGTCGTCAAATCTTCGTGCTGTGAAATAGACAGTAAGTGGATTTATTCAATTAAAAGTAATAATGTGGATGTATCCGTGCGGATAGGGGAGACATAGATAAAATATTTAGTTATTAGGAAGTATAAATGGCGACTATTTTAAAGATTCCATTTTCTATGATGGCGAGATTAGAGAAAATCGCATTTAAATGGGTGACTTAGGGAAAAATTTAATGTATGAAAATTCCTGTATATAATTTTTTAATTATAGCAGCAGATATTTTTAATACGACTTGATATGAATTATTATTATTATTATTATTATTATTATTATTATTATTATTATTATTATTGTTATTATTATTATTATTATTATTATTATTATTATTATTATTATTATTATCATTATTATTATTATTATTATTATTATTATTATTATTATTATTATTATTATTGAAAAAATTACATATTTATAGATATTCAAAATGGGCCGAATTCTTTTTACGATAGTATGTTATATACTATTTATAATAGTCACCGTGGCTCAAGCGGTAGCGTCCGCGACTCTGAGGCGTCAGGTCGAGGGTTCGAGCCCCGTCACGGTCTGAGGTTAGCAAGGGCATGCACTCAGGGTAAGGATTACGTCTGCCACAACAACTCCTGCTCAAGAAGGCAACCGTCCTAGCCCTTAGTAGAAAAGGGAGTCCGTGACGTAACACCGGAACAAACATGTTATATACTATTTATAACATCGCGTGAATGCCAAGACCACATGAAACGTGAACTTTCATTGGTTTATTAATGCATAAACGTCAGAATTTTAATTTAATCTAGATTTTTTGTTTTTGTATCTATGAATATTACACATCGATTATTAGATCAGTGTTTTTACACATGATTTATAGTTTTATATATGTTTATGCTCTATGAATTATTATTATTATTATTATTATTATTATTATTACTATTATTATTTTTTTTTTTCTTTTATTTTTTAAATGTCAAATGTACAATATTAGTCAACACTGATAACTTTTTTAAGACGTGGCAGATCCCCCCTCCTCTCTCTCTCTCTCTCTCTCTCTCTCTCTCTCTCTCTCTCTCTCTCTCTCTCTCTCTCTCTCTCTCTCTATCTATCTATCTTTCTATGTATGTATGTATGTATTAAGGTATATATGTATGTATATATGTATCTATCTATCTATCTATATATATATCTATCTATCTATGTCATTGAGTACACTGTATATCTAGGAGCTCGAGGTATGATATAGGCAGATGTCCTAGTCTTGTGATGTCCAGTAAAGTGGGTATTCTGTTTATATTTTATGACCTTCGTGTGTTATTCTTCATGACTCATAAAATGGAGCAATCTCTACT
>JAXCGZ010008734.1:22500-24326 GCA_037179515.1 Halocaridina rubra
CAATGAATAATATTCCATAATCCATTCTGGCAACGCTGTTAAAAATCACCGAATCCAGTTACTAAATTCTAGGGTGAAAGTGTGACTGCGTCATTAATCCTCGGATGAAAAATATTCCTTGCAGGCTTTTGTCACAGAATTTACATAATTAAATCTTTTTCCCCCATTCCGTGACCTCTGCTCTCCTGATGAATATCCAGCCGAGGTTTTGGGAAAAAAGATAAATAAAAGAAGATAATAAATATGTAGAAGAGAAAGAGTTAAAGAAGAGACAAAGAGAAAGAGTTAAAGAAGAGACAAAGAGAAAGGGTTAAAGAAGAGACAAAGAGAAAGAGTTAAGGAAGAGACAAAGAGAAAGAGTTAAAGAAGAGACAAAGAGAGAGAGTTAAAGAAGAGACAAAGAGAAAGAGTTAAAGAAGAGACAAAGAGGAAGAGTTAAAGAAGAGACAAAGAGAAAGAGTTAAAGAAGAGACAAAGAGAAAGAGTTAAAGAAGAGACAAAGAGAAAGAGTTAAAGAAGAGACAAAGAAAGAGTTAAAGAAGAGACAAAGAGAGTTAAAGAAGAGACAAAGAGAGTTAAAGAAGAGACAAAGAGAAAGAGTTAAAGAAGAGACAAAGAGAAAGAGTTAAAGAAGAGATAAAGAGGAAGAGTTAAAGAAGAGACAAAGAGAAAGAGTTAAAGAAGAGACAAAGAGAAAGAGTTATAGAAGAGACAAAGAGAAAGAGTTAAAGAAGAGACAAAGAGAAAGAGTTAAAGAAGAGACAAAGAGAAAGAGTTAAAGAAGAGACAAAGAGAAAGAGTTAAAGAAGAGACAAAGAGAAAGAGTTAAAGAAGAGACAAAGGGAAAGAGTTAAAGAAGAGATAAAGAGGAAGAGTTAAAGAAGAGACAAAGAGAAAGAGTTAAAGAAGAGACAAAGAGAAAGAGTTAAAGAAGAGACAAAGAGAAAGAGTTAAAGAAGAGACAAAGAGAAAGAGTTAAAGAAGAGACAAAGAGAAAGAGTTAAAGAAGAGACAAAGAGAAAGAGTTAAAGAAGAGACAAAAAGAAAGAGTTAAAGAAGAGACAAAGAGAAAGAGTAAAAGAAGAGACAAAGAGAAAGAGTTAAAGAAGAGAGATTATTGAAAGGGAAATTAAATGAATATGAAACAGGTGAATAAGAGAGAGAGTAAATAAATAAATAAATGAAAAAAGAATATCTGAATAAAGTTTTACGTCACGGACTCCCTTTTCAACCAAGGGCTAGGACGGTCGCCTTTTTGCCAAGGACTTGTTTTGGCCGATGTAATCCTTACCCTGAGTGCATGCCCTTGCTAACCTCAGACCGTAGCGGGGCGCGAACCCTCGACCTGACGCTTCAAAGTCGCGGACGCTACCGCTTGAGCCACGGTGACTACAAAAAAATAGCTGAATGAGATATAAATATAGACGAATGAAATATAGATAAAAGAGAAACTCTATAAATAAATAAAATAGGAACAGACCGTGACGGGGCGCGAACCCTCGTCAGGTCGAGGGTTCGCGCCCCGTAACGGTCTGAGGTTAGCAAGGGCATGCACTCAGGGTAACGATTACATCTGCCAAAACAAGTCCTTCGCAAGAAGGCAACCGTCCTAGCCCTTGGCTGAAAAGGGAGTCCGTGACGTAAAACCGAACATCAGAGAAATATATTGAGTTTTATATCCCCATGTGGTTTGTGTAGCTGGTCAATAGAACTCTGTGGATATCAGCTTCAAGATCTCAAGAGGTTCTGAGGTCAACTCCTTATATTGGATCGTAGTGCTTCTCTGCACTAGAACCATTTGGGAAATGAGCAGGAGAGGGTAATGG
>JAXCGZ010008735.1:0-17500 GCA_037179515.1 Halocaridina rubra
CAAGGCTGCAAGAACAGATGTTGCCTTTGGGTCTCTCCCTCCGGATTTCCTCTCATAGTTTACTTCCAAAAGCTTTCACACTCCAATTTGCGCATGCAAGGCAGCAAGAACAGATATTGCCTTTGGGTCTCTCCTCCGGATTTCCTCTCATGGTTTACTTCCCAAGGCTTTCACACTCCAATGTGCTCTTGCAAGGCAGCAAGAACAGATGTTACCTTTGGGACTCTTCCTCCGGATTTTCTCTCATGGTTTACACTCTCCAAGCCTTTTATTCTCCCATGTGCGCCTGCAAGGCAACAGCAACAGATGCAGGTAGTACCACGTACTGTCACAGTGGTAGAAGACATTACCTGACCTGCATATATACACATAGATAGATATAAAGATCAAATATAGAATGAAAAGTAAGCAACTGTTTAATAAAATGTGGGGTGCTTGCGTGCACGCCCCCTTTTGATCTTGCTCTCATACTGAACTCTACTCCATTATACTATCAAAATATAATCAAACCTGGTTCCGAGGGGAAATTAACAACCATTTCTGCAAATAATAACTAAACTTTTCACTTCGTCTTTGACCGCCCTATGGGTCCTCCATGACCCGTTCCGCCCATCCATGGGTGGAGAATCTAAAACAACAACTTTGTCTTTTCTATAAAAAAAAAAAACTCCTGTGGTGACATTTGGCACTGCAAGTATTTGTTGATATCTTGTTATTATATTTATTACATTAGTTTTTTAAAGACCAAAAATATGTGTCAGACCTACTTCAGACAACAACAGGAAATTAATTAATTAATATAAAACGAAAAGCCATACCCAGGAAGGGGGCTGTATGTATTTATTTATAATAGGCCTTAACAACAACACCCAAACCCAGAATAACAACTTTTTTTAAAATAACTCTTTGGCCCGATTTCTTAAACAGTGTAAACCTAGGATACCATATTGTTAGTTAGTTAGACACACACAAATGGATTTCATAAACGCATCTGACGCGGTTCTGTGTATGGGCTAGGATCCCGTACGGGATCCTAGCCTATACACAGAACCGCGTCAGATGTGTTTATGAAATCCATTTGTGTGTGTCTAACTAACTAACAATATGGTATCCTAGGTTTACACTGTTTAAGAAATCGGGGCCATGGAGATGAGAAAATAAAGAGGAGGGGATTTTTCAGTTCCCTCACTCGGCATCATTTAGCCCATGACCCATTCTTCCCTTTATAAGGGGAATGGCTGAGTAAAGGCAAAATACTTTGACTCTTTGGGAAGAGAAAATACAGAAAGGATTCCTAGTCCCCTCGTTCTGCCCAATTTAGTCGACTCTTACGACACGCATGGGAACACTGATGAAGTATTTTAGCTCCCCTCTCTCAGTTATTGGCATAATAAAAAAAAAATCACTCCAAACTCAAGCACCCTGCAAATTATCACCTTTATAGATACTTGAAACACATGTATCGTCTTCTCAGAGACAGGTTTATGTCTTTACCAGAGCGATTCGAGACAAATGAGGCTGAAAGGAGACGGAGTAAGTATATGACAAACAGACAACTCAACACCCCGAGACCACCCGCAGACATACAAAGACGACTAGCTTCTATGCACTGAATTATATATCTTTTTTTTTTCTTTGTTTGTCTATGGGTCGATGTCTTATTACCTACTTATTGTTTATTTTTGACTTATTTGTTTGGTAAACCCAGCTTCTGTACATTGATCCTATTTCTTTAGTAATTTTTCACTTGTTCCTTAGGGTCGATTGTTTTTGTCTTATGACTTGCTTGCTTAGTTACTTACTTGTTTGTTTATTTGTTTGTTTGTTTGCCAAGTTTCTATGCATTGATTCTATTACTTTTTTTAATCTTTTCGTTTATGTGTAATTGAAAAATTGTGATTGATTTTTCCGATATCGTTAGTGACCAGTATATTTCATCCTGACTCCTCCAATGGTTGCTCGTCAATTCACCTCACGTTTTTTTGTGGTTGCTGCTTTTCACTGGCCCCGAAGACTAATATTTGGTTTTAGTTTGAAGTTTTAGGGTCAGATGGCCTTCCTGATGCCAACTCCTTCCTCTTCCTCAAGACTGAGAGTGCCAACGAGTAAAACTGGCTGGCCCCTCCGACAAAGAGAAAAAATGGCTCTTAAACAGCTTAAGTATTACGGCTCCAAATGGCAGAGGACCACCCACCGAAAATGGAGGGAGATTTTGCATTGAAATATGAATAATTTAATTTAATTCTCTCTCTCTCTCTCTCTCTCTCTCTCTCTCTCTCTCTCTCTCTCTCTCTCTCTCTCTCTCTCTCTCTCTCTCTCTCTCCTCTCTCTCTCTCTCTCTCTCTCTCTCTCTCTCTCTCTCTCTCTCTCTCTCTCTCTCTCTCTCTCTCTCTCTCTCTCTCTCTCTCTCTCTCTCTCTCTCTCTCTCTCTCTCTCTCTCTCTCTCTCTCTGGCGACAGACGCCAAGAATTTTGAGCATCCAGCTCAAACACTAAATCCTAAGTTATTATGACATGTCACGTGCTCAATATAATCTTGAATGACAATACTAGACAACATTTTTGGTTCTTTTTTTCCGACTACTTCCACGCTGAATTTCACATCAAGAAGTATATATAATATTTTTGGAATAAACCATCGTATTATGTGTCACACTGAGTACCCATTAAAATGGGGATGGATACAGACAGGTTGGAACTGGGGGATGAAGACTAGAAGCCCTTCCCAATGTCCCGTGGTGCGGATCTCAACCCATTTTTTTCTATATAATTCTACATGATTTTGTATATTGATGATTAATATATATTTTCTCGATATGTCTGTATGCAAAGACACTTTAACATTTGCATAACATGCGTTTATGTATGTATGCGTTTATAGCCACGCTATAGTTTTATGGACATAGTATGTATGTAAGTATGTACGTATGTATTTATTTATGTATGTATATGTTTTTCTTGTCATATTTCCCCTAATGAATGAATGTATGTATGTATGTATGTATGTATGTATGTATGTATGTATGTATGTATGTATGTATGTATGTATGTATGTATGTATGTATGTATGTATGTATGTATGTATGTATGTATGTATGTATGTATGTATGTATGTATGTATGTATGTATGTATGTATGTATGTATGTATGTATGTATGTATGTATGTATGTATGTATGTATGTATGTATGTATGTATGTATGTATGTATGTATGTATGTATGTATGTATGTATGTATGTATGTATGTATGTATGTATGTATGTATGTATGTATGTATGTATGTATGTATGTATGTATGTATGTATGTATGTATGTATGTATGTATGTATGTATGTATGTATGTATGTATGTATGTATGTATGTATGTATGTATGTATGTATGTATGTATGTATGTATGTATGTATGTATGTATGTATGTATGTATGTATCAGTCATTAATTCAGTCCCCTTGTTTTTATTTAACTCTTAACTCGTCTCTCCCTCCTACTACTACTACTACTACTACTACTACTACTACTACTACTACTACTACTACTACTACTACTACTACTACTACTACTACTACTACTACTACTACTACTACTACTACTACTACTACTACTACTACTACTACTACTACTACTACTACTACTACTACTACTACTACTACTACTACTACTACTACTACTACTACTACTACTACTACTACTACTACTACTACTACTACTACTACTACTACTACTACTACTACTTTTCCTTCTTTTTTACTTAATTCCTCTTCTTTCTCTGATTTCAAATTCTTCTTTCTCTTCATTATTTATTTCTTCTTCTTCTTCTTCTTCTTCTTCCTTCTTCTTCTTCTTCTTCTTCTTCTTCTTCTTCTTCTTCTTCTTCTTCTTCTTCTTCTTCTTCTTCTTCTTCTTCTTCTTCTTCTTCTTCTTTTTCTTCTTCTTCTTTTACTATCTGTTTTGGAAATACATGTTCATATGATTATACCCTTGTGTTCACTATCATTATTAT
Source organism: Halocaridina rubra (assembly GCA_037179515.1). NCBI lineage: Eukaryota > Metazoa > Arthropoda > Malacostraca > Decapoda > Atyidae > Halocaridina > Halocaridina rubra. The sequence goes on from JAXCGZ010008735.1 coordinate 4,000, forward strand.
TATTATTATTATTATTATTATTATTATTATTATTATTATTATTATTATTATTATTATTATTATTATTATTATTATTATTATTATTGTGTTCGAAAATATTCTGTTTTAAATACGGAAATGTAACTATACTTTTGGGGGGTTTAATTCTAATGATGGAACTATCTGCAAGAATGCTGACACTGGGGGTGCCATCAAGCTCAATTTGGTGCCAATCAAAAGACCCAGATCGATGAAGGGGTTGATGTCAGAAAGGAAATCGACCGTAAACAGTCTCTAGTTAGTCAAGTAAAGATAGACTTACAATTTTACGTCACGAACTCCCTTATCAACCAAGGGCTAGGACGGTTGCCTTCTTGCGAAGGACTTGTTTTGGCAGATGTAGCCGTCACCCTGAGTGCATGCCCTTGCTAACCTCAGACCGTGACGGGGCGCGAACCCTCGACCTGACGCCTCAGAGTTGCGGACGCTACCGTTTGAGCCACGGTGACTACTTAAAGATAGACTTACAATCCAATCAATAATTTTGCTAGGTGAGGTTAGGTTTGGTGAGGTTAGGGCATGTTAGGTTAGGAATATACGGGGTTATATAATGTACAGGGAGTCGTTATCTATACTTGATCCAACAACGACACCACATGAAATGGGGAAAGCTGCAGATATGGAGATTATAGTTGGATGTCCTTCCTAATACCCCGCGGTGGGGTCGAACACGAGCATGTCATTTTTGAGTCCAGCACTCTGACCACTGTGCCACTGCGATCTCCACAAAAAACGCTCTTGAAGATATATTAAAATTAAATGTAGAGTCCTTGCTTTGAAACAGTAGTCACCGTGGCTCAAGCGATACCGTCCGCGACTTTGAGGCGTCAGGTCGAGGGTTCGCGCCCCGTCACGGTCTGAGATTAGCAAGGGCATGCACTCAGGGTAACGATTACATCTGCCAAAACAAGTCCTTCGCAAGAAGGCAACCGTCCTAGCCCTTGGTGAAGAGGGAGTCCTTGACGTAAAACCGGAATAGTCCTTGCTTTGAAATATATTACTTTAGTACAATAATTATTAGTATTATTTAATAAAAAAACAAAAGTAATAATGTCTGTCTACAGAAGAGGGACCGCAGTACCACAGTGGTTAGATCACTGTACTCGAGAGATGACAGACTTACGACTCAGACTCACCGCGGAGAGTTAGACAAAGGCGTCCAGCCTTAATTCCCCAGCTCCAACCCGTCTGTGTCGAAGTGACACTTAAGTGACATTTAAGATGGCAATCAGCAACTGTTCCAGAGGCGGATATGTCTCAAGGAAAATATTTTCTCAAACAAGAGCAACCATCCTTAATTCCCCAGCTCCGACCTGTCTGTGTCAACCCCCATAATGGTGATTAAACGTGAAACTTGAGACGGCAAACACCTGACCTCCTGGATAAGGATATCTCTCAAGCAAAATTTTTCGTTTATAATGAGAATCCAGCCTTCATTCCTCAGCTCATACCTATCAGCGTCCAACCCACTGTGGTGATTTATAGTGAAACTTGAGACGGAAATTAACAACTGACTTCCTGGATAAGGCTGGGCCTCAGAGCATATATTCGAAAGGTCATCACAATTATGGCATCTCACTAACTACAGCCTGTCAAAGGTTACAAATGATGTAATTGGCACCTATGAAATAATATGAAAAACGAGCACGCAATGATGAAACATTAAGGAAATGATCATACGAAAATGAGATTCCTTGCTATGCAGTTTCAACTGGTGCAAAACGCAGTAGTAGTGGTAGTAGTAGTAGTAGTAGTAGTAGTAGTAGTAGTAGTAGTAGTAGAAGGCAATTATTTAGATGCAATTTATTTAGATGCAATTATTTAGATGCAATTGCTATGCAGACTAAATTGGTGCATATCCTAGATTAAAAAGTAGTAGTAGTAGTAGTAGTAGTAGTAGTAGTAGTAGTAGTAGTAGTAGTAGTAGTAGTAGTAGTAGAAGGCAATTATTTAGATGCAATTTCTTGAAGTTGCTATGCAGACTAAATTGGTGCATATCATAGATTAAAAAGTAGTAGTAGTAGTAGTAGTAGTAGTAGTAGTAGTAGTAGTAGTAGTAGTAGTAGTAGTAGTAGTAGTAGTAGTAGTAGTAGTAGGCAATTATTTAGATGCAATTTCTTGAGGTTGCTATGCAGCCTAAATTCAGATTACAAAGTAGTAGTAGTAGTAGTAGTAGTAGTAGTAGTAGTAGTAGTAGTAGTAGTAGTAGTAGTAGTAGTAGTAGTAGTAGTAGTAATAAATTATTTAGACACCATTCCTTTTGTTTTATGTCGAAATTAGTCCTCATTCAAATGGGGGTGCAAGCATACACGTTAGAGCCGGGGTATAAAGGGCTGTATGCCCTTTTTCACGCAGCACCGACGTGGAATCAAACCCACGTACCACTGAGCCACCGCGGCCCCTGGATATGTACCTGCTTAGAACATTCACTAACTCCTACGGTCTGAGGTTAGCAAGGGCATGCACTCAGGGTAACGATTACATCTGCCAAAACAAGTCCTTCGTAAGAAGGCAACCGTCCTAGCCCTTGGTAGAAAAGGGAGTCCGTAACGTCTATCTATCTACCTTGGCTGTTTCCCCCTTTAATTGGGGGGTAGCCGACATCAAAGAAAGAAAGCAATAAGGGGATTACTTTGCTCTATGGGCAATGACGAGGGAGCTAGCGACCGTTCAGATGGCACTGCTGGAGTGTCACAGCCCATCCTCCCGGCTCTTCCACAACCTGTGTCGCTTCGAAACTGCCAACTCCCCTTGAGTCCCCTACTGCCCCTATCACAGGGCTACCTCTGTAAGATGCAGCCCCGTGGTAACAGCAGATGCCCATCAGAGCTGCGTCACAATCGCTCGCCACTCATTCCTATTCCTAGCACGCTCACTTGCTTCACTCACATCCATCCTCCTATCATTCAGGGCTCTCCTTACTCCATCCATCCATCCAAACCTAGGCCTCCCTCTAGCATTTCTCCCATCAACTCTCGCATTCATCACCTATTTCAGCAGTCTTTCATCATCCATCCTTTCCACATGGCCAAACCATCTCAGAACATTCATATCTACTCTGGCTGCAAATTCTCTCCTCACACCCGTTCTTGCTCTCACCACTTCATTCCTAACCCTATCCAACTGAGATACACCAATCATACTCCTCAGGCATTTCATCTCAAACACATTTAGTTTCCGTCTCTCACTTACTTTCATACCCTATAACTCCGATCCATACATCACAGTTGGCACTACCACTTTCTCATACAAAACTTTCTTAACATTCATTTCCAACCCTCTATTCTTCATCACCCCTTTCAACGCACCCAACACTTTACATCCTTCATTCACTCTGTGACACACATTTCTCAGGAAGCAGGCGGCGAGTTTTAATGTTTATTTTCAGAGCAATAATCCTTAGCGCGGTCTCTGACCTTTGATCGGCACCGACAAAGGTCAAAGAGACTGCGCTTATCGAGGAAGGATTAATGGTATTAAGATCTTCAGTAGCAGGGATGATTTCCGGTACAATTATTAACTCTCAGTGCCTATAAAAGTCGACATGACCCAAATATTTAATGTGCCTATACCATATCATTCCAACTACCCCTACCAACGGAGCTAACAAAGGGTGGGCACTCAACGAATTACAACTTCATGAACAACGACGACTGTTTCCAGCATTAAAGGACCGAGCTTTTCCAGCAAATATGACCGGCATTACGACAGCTAATGCATTTATCTTTTTTTGTCTTCAGAATCGCCTTTGCTACCGCTGTCAAACTCCAAAAGGGCACCACTCTGAAATGACCTTCGCCAAAATGACAGAAGACCCCCAACTTCCAGCACAAATGAAGACGAAGAAACGGAAAAGTCCGAGGACCTTGTTCCAGAGAGTCAGGATTCGCAAAATTAGATACTTCAAGCGACTGACTCACTGGAAGGAAGTTCTTCAAATCTTCCAGCGCCTTTGATCTCCTCACGGACTAAATCACCAGAACTAAATTCTTCAGAGATAAACAACGTAGGAGCAAAGAAATCTGGCAGTGATATTGTACAAGTACAAATAATGGCTGTACCAGTATAATCTGGTACAGGGATCGACTCTTTGTCACCAGCAAAAGGTGAGACAGATTACCCTCATATCCAAAAACTCTTTCTCACATCAGAATATCTCTCTCATCATATCTCCCTTTCTGGCACTCCAGAAGAGTTGATAAGGTCACTTTCTGATGAATAATTGCCAATTCCCAATAAATTCTCTCTTACACTATTAAAGGTTATCTTTTTTTTTTTTTTGTCCCTGGAGGAGTTTTAACACTACTAAAGGTTATTATTATTATTATTATTATTATTATTATTATTATTATTATTATTATTATTATTATTATTATTATTATTATTATTATTATTATTATTATTAATAATAATAATAATAATAATAATAATAATAATAATAATAATAATAATAATAATAATAATAATGTTCGATTTTACGTCACAGACTCCCTTTTCTACCAAGGGCTAGGACGGTTGCCTTCTTGCGAAGGACTTATTTTGGCAGATGTAATCGTTACCCTGAGTGCATGCCCTTGCTAACCTCAGACCGTGACGGGGTGCGAACCCTCGACCTGACGCCTCAGAGTCGCGGACGCTACCACTTGAGCCACGGTGACTACAATAATAATAATAATAATAATAATAATAATAATAATAATAATAATAATAATAATAATAATAATAATAATAATAATAATAATAATAATAATAATAATGTTCGATTTTACGTCACGGACTCCCTTTACTACCAAGGGCTACGACGGTTGCCTTCTTGCGAAGGACTTGTCTTGGCAGATGTAATCGTTACCCTGAGTGCATGCCCTTGCTAACCTCAGACCGTGACGGGGTGCGAAACCTCGACCTGACGCCTCAGAGTCGCGGACGCTACCACTTGAGCCACGATGACTACAATAATAATAATAATAATAATAATAATAATAATAATAATAATAATAATAATAATAATAATAATAATAATAATAATAATAATAATAATAATAATAACAATAATGTTCGATTTTACGTCACAGACTCCCTTTTCTACCAAGGGCTAGGACGGTTGCCTTCTTGCGAAGGACTTGTTTTGGCAGATGTAATCCTTACCCTGAGTGCATGCCCTTGCTAACCTCAGACCGTGACGGGGCGCGAACCTTCGACCTAACGCCTCAGAGTCGCGGACGCTACCGCTTGAGCCACGGCGACTACACGTGGCTGTCTGTAATAAGCGCTTATATACAATATATCATTGCAATGATATACACACACAAACACATATACATATATAAATATACATACTCATGTATATATGTACGTATGTATGTATGTATGTATGTATGTATGTATGTATGTATGTATGTATGTGCGTGTGCATTTAAAATGAAAAAGTAATATGCAATAAACAAAACATTATGATAAGATCTTCCCAATAATCTTTATGGTGTTGAGTGTCTGTCTTCTCATTGGTCGTACAGCGCCATAATTCTCAGTGATGAACATGTTGATAACATGTGAACACAAAATCTCCTCCATTTCAAACTGCGTATAAACATATATTAATGGAAATATGTGGGTGGTATACATATATAGTGTGCTTATGTGCATTTTGCATGTGTGTGCGTGTGTGTGTGTGCATGTGCGTGTGTGTGTGTATATGTGTGTGTGTGTGTGTGCTTAACAGTTTCTTAGCTTAAGTGCATTTTGCATGTGTGTGTGTGTATGTGTGTGTGTGCTTAACAGTTTCTTAACATGAGTGAGAGTGATAGCTGCTTCGTTGCTTGAGAGAGAGAGAGAGAGAGAGAGAGAGAGAGAGAGAGAGAGAGAGAGAGAGAGAGAGAGAGAGAGAGAGAGAGAGAGAGAGAGAGAGAGAGAGAGAGAGAGAGAGAGAGAGAGAGAGAGAGAGAGAGAGAGAGAGAGAGAGAGAGAGCATATGAAGCAATTCCTTCATTCTTCTGGAGCATGACTTATATCTTTTCATTACCTTTAATTAAAGATATACAAAGCAGTTATAAATATGGAAAATATCGTATATCCTCGAACAATGCGTTGTATATCATTCCAATGACATACTATATATAAGCGTTAATTACAGACAGCCACGTGTAGTCGCCGTGGCTCAAGCGGTAGCGTCCGCGACTCTGAGGCGTCAGGTCGAGGGTTCGCGCCCCGTCACGGTCTGAGGTTAGCAAGGGCATGCACTCAGTGTAAGGATTACATGTGCCAAAACAAGTCCTTCGCAAGAAGGCAACCGTCCTAGCCCTTGGTAGAAAAGGGAGTCCGTGACGTAAAACAGGAACAACAACAACAACAACAACAGACAGCCACGGGAAGTATATATTCCTCATACGGCCACTGGAAGGAAATAGCCACCTTCTCAGTGCCGGTTCTAAGCCCGGATTAATGAATCCTTTCCTGACGCCATGCTTCACCACTGTTCCCGATTTGGGACCGACACGAAGTTGGTGTGGCTTGCTCCTCCATAGGATTGCCACATTTGGTATACTCATATCCCATAAATGTCTTCTTGGTATGGTGAGTCTGTCATTTTTTCAGCTCAAACTTTGGCCAACCTGGCTCAAACTACCGTTAGTGTCAGGGTTGCCAGTCGCCTGAGCATAAAAAAAGGACAAATTCACTATAAAAAAGGACAAGCTTGGCAACACTGCCCCTAATAACCAATGAATAAATAGAATAATTTTTTTCTTTCTTGTTTTACAGAGCTGTTGAACAGCCAGATTTGCTCCTATTGCATACATGAACTCGCGCTGATACTGTTTCATTATAGACCCCACACATCTAGTTTCGTATTCATTGAAACTGAAATATAACAATATGAGGCATGCCACTACCTCAACCTCCTAATCTCGAAACGGCTCTGGCGAAGATATATTGTACGAGCCACATGAGGGGGTTGAACTGAGACCGCTTGATTGGATTACAAAGGAATAGATACGTACGTACATACATATATACATACATACAAACAGGCATAAATACATACATTCATACATACAAATATTCGTACAAGTTGCTTTTTGCCAAACCAATAGACACACAAACAAACAGGTACACATGTATACTTTGCTGTTCGTGAACTCATGTACATTCAAACACACACACACACACACACACACCACACACACACACACACACACACACACACACACACACACACACACACACACACACATGCGAGCGTGCGCTCGAGCACGCAGGACCACCGTCAAACACACAAACCAGCCTCAAATCCTGACAAAGTTTTGCACTGATAAAGTTCAAAAAGTTGAAGGTCAGGATGCCAGCAAAGCTATCGCAAACTAACTCAACAAACTTCTTTGGTAACAGAGGAGGAGGAGGAGGAGGAGGAGGAGGAAGAGGAGGAGGAGGAGGAGGAAAAGAAAATGAAATAGGTAATAGTAGTAGTAGTAGTAGTAGTAGTAGTAGTAGTAGTAGTAGTAGTAGTAGTAGTAGTAGTAGTAGTAGTAGTAGCAACAGCGCAGTTTTATGTGTCACTAGTAGTACCTATCCGAATGGGGTGGACACAGACATGTTGGAACAGAGGGATTCAATCTGATTGCCCTTGCTGACGCACCGCATTTGGATCGAACCTGATTTAGTCGCTTCCCGGCTCGTGTACTCTTTCACTGAGTTACCACAGCACTAGCTTCGTCCTTGACATGTCTAAGTGAATATTCCACAATTTTTTGTCCCTGATCGAGATGAGATTGATCTCATGGCGTTTGACACTGACCATAGAACCTGACCCATTATGGTACAGGGCTTTGAGTGCCTATTCCAATCTTGGTCAAATATGTGTACGGAAAAATTCCACTTTGTTTCAGAACAGAGGCAGTCTGTATCGAATCTTGTTCCATTTGCTGGTAGACCAGTATTAGTTTTGATCTACCGAATAGCAGAGACGAGATGACAATTAAACTTCTCCTGTCACTTTTCAATCACAGACAAACACGATTGATGAATATTGCCACTTTGTTGTACCAGAACGAGGAATGATTAACCTAGGATCTGTGTATGGCACACCCATATTTGACCCAGCAATTTTCAGATAGATTTAAATAGATAGTTTTATTGACAAAAGCTTACATTCCAAGTGCATTTAAATCTACATGTTATATTTATGTATACAATATGTTGTAGGAATTCCAACAATTATATTTACTGTATTCCATAAATAAAGTTACACAAATCTCATGCTTGCCTTAAACTTACTGGTGGAAATTTGCAATATGTATTTAGAATATATCATGAATTATCTGGCAAGTTACATCAGGTGAATTATTTGAGAAATATGCACTCAGGGTAACGATTACATCTGCCAAAAGAAGTCCTTCGCAAGAAGGCAACTGTCCTAGCCCTTGGTAGAAAAGGGAGTCCGTGACGTAAAACCGGAACAACTTCTTTTAATACACCACTAGTCTTGTCCCTTCCCAAGCACTGATATACACAGCTGATCAATACTCCTCTGTCGTGCTAGAACGAGGAGTGACTTGTCTGACAGACAAGTATTTGGTACCAGGTTGTAAAGACGAGAAAATAACAGACTTCTCCTCTCTCCTTTCTCAATTGTCGACAAACACTACTGATGAATAATGCAACTTTTTTCGCAAAAGGGCAAATAGGGATCGAACTTAAGTCCTTTGTTTAGCAGATCAGTATTTGATCCACATTGATGCAAATAACACCTGGCAATAAGATTTCTGCACAATATCCAAACAAAAACAACTGATGAATAAAGCCTAGTTTTCGAATCAAAACGATGTAGGCCGAACACTGGGATCTTTGGTACAGCAAACCATCAAATTGTAGATGCAAAAAACGACATTTCTCACTTCGGTCCTTTCCCAAACTCTGATGAACATAATTAAGTGAAAATTCCACTTTTCCTCCTCGGAATGAGGTGCAAACGACGTTGGGTCCATTGGTATACAACCCATAACAAAAGTCCCATAGGTAAAACAGTGAGACTGTAATAAGAACATCACCTCTTTGCAATGGAACGAAGAGGAGCTGAACTTCGGTGAGAAGCCAGGTATCAAGCTGCAGCAACAATAAAATGACAGGTAACACTATTTTCCCTGTCCAGTACTTGGAATGACTATGGCTAAATTACCTCTTTGTCATGGAACGAAAAAGGTTCGAATTTCCATTCTTTTGGTCAGACAGATCAATAATTTAGCCATCAAGCTGCAGCAACATGAAGAAGAAAGATAACATCTCTCTCCCTGTCCAGTCCATGATATGACTATGTTCAGATTACACCACTGCCAAAGAAAGAATAGGACTCGAACTTCGGTTCTCCAGGAAAGACGTGTCCAATAATTTAGCCATCAAGGGGCAGGAACAAGAAGATGGTATAATGCATTCTCTTTTTTGTCCATCTTGACGTGAGTAAGAGAAAAAGTAATTTACTTTTTCGCTATAAAATAAGGCAAGCTCATCTTGGGCCCTATGGTAAGCTACGAGAGGAACCAATCGGTGTTGGTCACAAGTCTGGATTAAGGAAGAGTGTTGGTGTCAGAAATGAAATCTGGCCAGGATAGTGGAAAAACAGCGACTCGATATGAACACTGGAAAAGTTACTGATGATGAATAAATAGTTAAAAGCAACAAAGAAGATGCAAAATAAAGGTATAAAACCATAGCCAAGATAACAGCACAATAACAACAAAAACATTAACAGCACCAACAACAACTAACAAAGAAATAAATACATAGAGCTTCTGAGTAAAGTCAACATTAGATTAATATTAATGGCTGAGAGCATATCACATAGAGCAGCGCTGAAAATGCATAATGAAATCACATCTGCTAGGACTACTTTATTATTATTATTATTATTATTATTATTATTATTATTATTATTATTATTATTATTATTATTATTATAATTAGTAGTAGTAGTAGTAGTAGTAGTAGTAGTAGTAGTAGTAGTAGTAGTAGTAGTAGTAGTAGCAGCGCCGTTTTATGTGTCTAAATTAGTCCCCATTCGAATGGGGTGGTCACGGACATGTTGTAACATAACCATGTTATTTACATTTCTTATATTTATTGGGGGCTGCGCAAGCTCAGTGGTAGATTGCACGAGTCGGGAGGGTACTAATGCGGATTCGAGTCTACCGCGGAGCGTTAGGAAAGACATCAAGTCTTCATTCCCCAGCTACAAGATGTCTGCGTCCACCCTCGTTCGAAACTAAGATAAAGAGATGGGGTGGGCAGGAGACAAAGAATGAATAGCTCTGTGCTTTGACTCCACCACCTCCTTAGAAGGGGGATTACGGTCATTGTCTATGTATGTATGTATGTATGTATGTGTGTATGTATGTATGTATGTATGTGTCAAGCATTATATTTTTGTTAATATACAGATGTGGCTCTCGATAGACGTCGATGGATTAAGCGAATATAATTTTTCTTTATTTTAAAAGCTTAACATTAGGAATAGCATATAGCGTATATTTTTATTTTTATGGAAATTTAGAAGAATATACTGGAAAACTTGTAGAAGTAAGATCAAAATACCTATAGGCAGGTCAAAATGTTAGCTACGGGGTAGGCCTAAGTTCACTGAGGAAAGTCATTCTAAATAACAGTTCTTTTAAATAATTTTTTCAAGTACTATCACAGGCATTTTAACCTTAACATGGACTACACGGTAGGCCTAAAAACCTTATGCAACACCATTCTAAATATTTAGGTCTACAACTCCGTTTATCAAGTAAAACCAAATACATTTAACCTTGGCTTAGATTACGCGATAGGCCTAACTTTCTTATTCAGTATTATTTTATATATTTAGATCTCTTGAATTCCGTTAATCGATTGTGAAAACATGTAACCCTTATCTTGAGAAAATATTAAGGCCACTTTCACATCAAAGAGGCACGTCTCACGTGGCATGCCACGTGGTACGCCAGTTGAAAACGAATATCCGGAATATATGAACCCTTTCACACAGGAATGGCGTGACACGTTCCATGTGCCACACCATTTCTGTGTGAAATGTTTCATATATTTCGAATGTTCGTTTTCAACTGGCGTGCCACGTGGCATGCCACGTGCGACGTGCCACTTTGGAGTGAAAGCGGCCTAAGACTCCTGTTAGAATGCATACCAGAATTCACATCCAATTAAGAACACATTCTCGGACACTTGACAGCGTTGAATGTGAACATTATCAAGGACAGTAACAATTCGAATAGTTAAGGACCGGTTCTGTAATATGTTTATGCATTATCAATATTAAAAAAAAAGTTTTTTACAATATACCACATGAAGGACCTCAAAATACAGGTAAAATATCATTAATATTGGCAAGAACAACATGAAATGGCCTAAGGGGGTTATTCTCCAGAGAATAAATTATTCTTTGTGCATGAGTGGAGTACCACAGGGAGGGATTTGACCTAAGACCACTTTTAAACATGGTGTATACACACACACACACACACACACACACACACACACACACACACACACACACACACACACATGAAGATGATGAAGAGATCTGCAAAGAATTGAACAAGGAGTGTCAGTCAGTATTTACAGTAGAAAATACCCCACCCCCTCAGATTGCAGAGATAGAAGCTCAAGGGCCGGTATTAGAGAACATCAACCTTACAACCACAGAGGTATGCAAAGCGCTGATGGAGTTAAATGTTCATAAAGCTACAGGTCCTGATGACATATCCCCTCGTGTGCTTAAAAAATGCGCAAACTCAATATCAGTGGCAATAAGTATCATATTTAAAAAGTCACTGGAGTCAGGGGAGATTCCAAGATGCTGGAAACAAGCAAATGTGATACCTATCATCAAAAAGGGAAGGAGGGATACGGCTCTGAACTATAGACCAGTTTCCTTGACCAGCATAGTTTGCAAAGTTATGGAGAAACTACTAAGGAAACATATCTCTCCTCACTTGGAATCCTTCAACTTTTTGTCAGTGAGGCAACATGGCTTCAGAGAAGGTAGATCAACAGTAACAAACTTATTAGAATTTTATGATGAGGTAAGCCAAATCTTACAGGAAAGAGAGGGCTGGGCAGATTGCATATTCCTAGACTTTCAGAAAGCGTTTGACACTGTTCCACATGGGAGACTTATTAGGAAGCTGCAAGCAATGGCTAGAATAGGTGGAAATGTTTCGGAATGGATAAAAACTTACTTAAAAGGATGGGAACAGAGGGTTAGAGTAAGACACTCAGTGTCTGAATGGAGAAGAGTTAGTAGTGGAGTTCCACAGGGTTCAGTTTTAGGGCCACTTTTGTTCCTTGTATATGTAAATGACCTACCAGAGTCTGTAAATTCATTCATGAATATGTTTGCAGATGATGCAAAGATTGTGAAGAAAGTAAAAAAACGAGACCAATGGTAGAGAACTTCAGGAGGATCTAAATAATCTGCATGAGTGGTCAGAAAGTGGTTAATGAAATTCAATACTTCAAAATGTAAGGTAATGAGAATGGGTACAAGTGCAAGAGGGCCCAAGCTTGACTACTCGGTGGCTGGAGTACAACTTCAAGAGACAGAAAATGAGAGAGATCTAGGAGTAAACATACTGGCAGATTTGTCTCCAGAAATACATATAAATGGCATAGTAAGGGCAGCATATACATTCTTATCAAATGTAAGGGTAGCCTTCAGGCACATGGACAAGGAAATGTTCAGAAATATTTATGTAACCTATGTGAGGCCAAAACTCGAATATGCAGCCCCCTTTTGGAATCCACACTTGAAAAAGCACATAGCTAAGCTTGAAAAAGTTCAAAGACATGCCACGAAACTGGTGCCAGAAATACGCCATCTCAATTATAATGAGAGGCTGAGGGAATTAGACTTACCATCACTCGAAGCTAGAAGATTGAGGGGGGATATGGTGACAGTCTTTAAATTCCTTCATGGTTATGATAGAGTGGATAGGGATCGATATTTTGATATGGCTGGCTCTAGAACTAGAGGTCATAGTTTGAAGCTTCGTAAGAAAACTTTTTCAGTGTAAGAGTAGTAGATAATTGGAATTCGCTAAGCGAGGAGGTAGTTAATGCTATCTTAATCCACAGTTTTAAGGACAGGTATGATAAGTATCACTAAGTATAAAATGGAACCGATCAGGAGACGGGAAGATACGAGCTTTGGGCTCTTTCCCGTAAGCACAATTAGGTAATTACACACACACACACACACACACACACACACACACACAAAACACACACACACACACACACACACACACACACACACACACACACACACACACCAAACAAGTACTGTGAGTGGTGTGACGGAAGAGGACAAAGGCGATAGGGCGATGAGGCAACCAATGAGATGACGGAAGAAACCAAGAGATTTGGTGATTACCAAACACGTAATAAAAGTATTATTACCAATAAAGAAAAAGGAAAA
>JAXCGZ010008736.1:0-24258 GCA_037179515.1 Halocaridina rubra
CTCAATTTTTTGGATTCAGATTTAGAATTTAGGATTATGTGATTCCTCTAAGAAAATATAGTGACCATATGAATTCTGAATACTTGGATAGAATTAAGAGGGTAATGTTGATAGTTTCGAAGACAATAGGCTATCAGGAAGAGAAGGAGTTAAAGAGATAGCCAGAAACCTTGTCTTAAAGGCATTTAATGTTACTAAATTTTCGGTGCCCCACTCAGATACCCTCTTCAAATCGGAACTAAGAATAGAAGAAAGAGTGATGCGAGACTGATTATGAGTAGCAGATGAAGGTTTTGAAAAAAGGCAGAGGAAAAGTGAAGGGTAGAATTATTGGCAAAGGCATAAAGAGGGAAGGAAGATGGGGACTGAAGAAGATTATTGATTAACCCTTTAGCGCCCCATAAGTTTCAATAAGTTTTCTTTTCTATGTTCATATGTGAATTCCTGTCTGTGGCCGTCAGTTTTTTTTTTTGAACACCGAGATATCTTGTTTCTCAGCTATTTTCCTCCCTAAACCTACATCTATCATCATACATAGTATATCAATAACTTCTTTATTTGTTGTAGTTTTTCACGAATGAATAAAAAATTAGAAACAATAATTCAAAGGACTGTTTATGGACGTGGAAAATAAAGTGCGCATAAAGAGATGTGCTGCCTGAGTGATGAGTGAGGGTGATGGAAACTACCTTTGTTTCATGCCTCACCCTTAAGGCTACACTAGTGAAGAGGGTTATTAATTACTTCATTCGAGAAAGAGTGAAAAAACTTAAACTCAACCAAAAAATGAAGAAATTTTGCACAAATGCAACTATTTATATAGCAAATAGCTTTATTCACGAGTTTTTGACGTAAAACACTTTATTTACGATGATAGAAAGAGGTGAAATGAAATTAGAATTTGTTAGGAGAAGGGATGGATTTTTACGTGCTCATAACCAGTCTTCAGAGGATGAGATTTTCGTTTATCACATTCGATGAAAAGAAACTTCTTAGCAATGTATATCAGCTGTAAATTCCAGGTTAAGGAATTAACTTTGGCAAGTGAGATTCCAGTTAGGTAATCTACAAAATTTCGTTTGTATGGGAATGTAATCTGAAAAAAAAATTGTAGTATTTAGCCAGTAACGAATGTAGCTAATTCTCGAAAAACCAATTTGCTTGACCCATGAGTTTTACCATACACTATCCCTCACCTTGTTTGTACCAGATGAATTCCTGTGAAGATGCCACGTAAATAAGGTTTGAAATAAACTTGACTGGTGAGGCGAGATGCTGCCTCTGGGATGTTTGGCCGCCAAATGAGGACGCTTCAATGTCCCTCTTGGTGAAATCATCTGTAGGATATATTTCTAGAGCAGTAACTGGCTCTTATATCATTTAAGGACTACTTTAGTGGTGGTCCCTGGCAGGCAATTATAGCAGAGATGCAAGGGAGAGACAGTATTTTTGGTGCAACAAGTGGAAGCAAATAAAATAAAACGAGAATAATAATGGAAAGTTAGGTTTCTGGTAAACAATCTCTAGAACGTTCTTTGCATTGTAGGAGACGGAATTTAAGTACTCAAATAATAAAGAAGCTACTGATATATATCTAGACAGGCTAATGACAAAACAGCAAGGCCAAATTTATAACAAAATTATCAGCAAGAGCTATTTTATCATAAGAAAACTGTAAAGAAAACGTATCAGATACATACACTGAAGAGGTGGAAAGGTAGGAGCAGCCTTTATATCAGGACTCTGCTTCTACATGTACAAAAATAGTAAATAAGGTATATTTAATATTAGCTATAAACTAAGCTATAAATTGCAAATAATCATAATCTGCAAAAGTCAAGAAGTGGGAATTATTTTTTTAGTTAGAAAAATGATAGTTAAGTTACTAAATTAACTAATAAGGCATCTAACAGCCTCTGGTGACTTTGAGCGATACACATTGTCACAAAGGCCCTTTCTAGAGAATACTGATTTAGCAAAATTCCACTACAGAAGGCGAAAAAAGAACAGAGGAAGTTACGGTGACTTCGGTGTTATTATGAGGGATGAGATATCTTCTCATGGAATAGAACAAATGAACAATAAGATTGGGATCCACCACTGGAACATATCATACTATTAGGAAAAATGAGCAAGTCTTATAACAAAACATTAAATGACATGCAAACCATAAAATAAATGTGATCAAATTCAAATTTCAAGAAAATTAAATCACAATTAGATATCAATGAATATCAATATTTAAGCTTAAGAATGCTTCACATGCAATAAGACAATCAAATAACATAAAAAAAATACAGCATTGGCAAATGAAAAATTTGAACCAAGTCGTCATTAACATTGGCGACTGGATTTAAAACAGTCTCAGCTATTCAACACTAAACTAAAATGTGTCCGCCATGTTCTGGCTTTCAGAGTTCCACAAAGGGAAATATAAAACTAGGCTTAAAGAAATATTCTTCATCTTCTTCGTCTACCATTAGGAATAACATTTGTACGCTAAAATAAACAAGTACAGTACAGTATTAAAAACATAAAAGATAAACATAAAAAATAAACAACACATCAGAGAAGTAATCTTTACTGACTAGTCAAATTGAGGCTAACAGCACCAGCTTCCTCATTTGAGGGTAATGACCGTTGACTTAGTAGATCAGCAGGGTCATTGTCCTTGCCATGAATATGTTGGGCAGTGAATTTGAAAAGAATCAGGTAAAGTGCCCACCTTTTCAGGCGAGGATTTAGCTTATCTGCAGTCTGTAAATATAGCAGAGGTCGGTGGTCGGTTATCAGTGTAAAATTTTGGCCATACAGATGGACTTCAAATTTCTTTATGGTCCAATATGCAGATAGAGCTTCCTTCTCCACGGTGGTGTAATTTTGCTCTGCAGGGCGAAGCCTGCGGCTTGCATATTGCACTGGAGCTACTTCTGCTGAGTTGTCTGATCGGGCTTGCAAGAGCACGGCACCCAGGCCTTCGTCTGAGGCGTCGGTCTGCAAGAAAAATGGAAAATCAGGGTTTACCAGTTGTAATACTGGCTCACCCGCCAATGCTTCTCAGAGCTTGAAAAATGCTCTCTCCGCTTCATCTGTCCATTGGACAGGGGAGGTCTTACCTTGCTTTGACGAGGTCATTTACTGCAAAGGGGCAGCGATAGTATTAAAGTGTGGAATGAACCGTTGGTAGTAGCCGACACTACCCAGGAAAGATCTCAGTTGAGTGACAATAGCAGGTTTCTCCATATCCTTAATAGCTTGTACCCTGCCATGTAAAGGGGACATGACTCCTTCTCCGACCACTTGGCCGAGATACTGCAATTGCGTGAAACCAATCTCACATTTGGAAGGCTTTAAATGAAGTCCATGCTGGTTCAGACGAGTGAGAACTCTGCGGAGAGTCTCGAGGTGCGATGACCAATCCTGAGAATGCACCAGGATGTCGTCTATAAAGCACGAAACATTGTCGAGATCCTGTATTACTATCCTCATGAGTCTGCTGAAGCAGCCAGGGGCATTTACCATACCAATAGCCATGACCCTGAGCTGGCATAGACCATATCTTGTGGAAAAGGCTGTTAGAGGCTTGGTAGTATCGCTCAGCGGGACTTGCCAAAATCCACTGGCCAGATCCAACTTGGACAGGTAACGGGCTCGGGAGAGCAATGAGAAAATATGCTCGGCATCAGCAATGGGCTCTCCATCAAAGATGGTACGGGAGTTAAGCTTACGACAGTCAAGGCAAAACCTGTGACTGCCATCTCGCTTACGCACTGCCAGTAACGACGAACACCAAGGCGAAATGCTCTTTTCAACTATTCCGAGGCGGACCCAAGTGTCAAGATCTTCCTTCAGCCGTACGGACAGCTGGTGGGGAAGACCATAGGAATGCCGAAATGGCTCTGGGTCAGTCAATCTGACATGATGCTCAAGGGTAGCGGTAATGCCTGGGAGGTAGTTGAAGACGTTCTCATAGTCCTCTAATAGCTTGTTCAGCTGTTCCCATTGACTCGGTTGCAGTCTGGAGTTAATAATGCAATTACTCACACTTTCCTTTCGGTGAGTGGGAATGGCAGGATACTTACCACCATCAAAAGCTAAGCTTATGTCTTCAATTGCGAGGGCGGTTGCTGCGGCCAGAGGGGCTTCTTCCGAAAAACTCCACTCCCGTAAGTCTGTCTCCACTGCAAGGGTGCAGCATTCCAATATAGGAAGTAAGGAGTGGCTATAATGGAGCACCTGTGTTGCTGCAGCCTCGGAGGTTCTATTGATGCTGAGGGCATCTATAGGGGTTGCTGAGAGTGCCAGCGCAGGATCCCTGTGGGCCTCTGGGTCCTCACAATAATGCTTCAGCTCGTTAATGTGGTATTTCCAATTATTGCCATCAACATTTAGCACATAATTGTCAGGGGTCACCCGGTGTACCACAGTGTACAGTCCTTTCCAGCGTAGCATTAGCTGGCGGGTATCTGTTGAAAGAAGTAACAGGGCTCGCTCTCCGAGTGACAGGGCACGACGCCTTGCACGCTTGTCAAAGAGGAGCTTGGCAGTCTGCTGGTGACTCTTAATGGCTAATTGTGCAGTTTTCCAAGCCTTTTTGAGATGGGACGAAAGCTTCAAAATATACTCATGGACATCCCTATCGTCATCTTCGATGGGAGGTGAATCCCAACATTCTGCCAAGAAATCCACTGGGCCTCTGACCTTATGACCATAAATCAGCTCGAAAGGTGAGTATCCAGTAGTGTCGTGGGGCGTGTCTCTGAAGGAGAAAAGTGCAGCAGGGATGTACTTGTCCCACTGCCTAGGTATATCTATCACTAGCTTGTGCAAACATCGCTTCAATGTCCCGTTATAGTGCTCGATGCTCCATTTGATTGGGCATGATAGACACTCGTACGAATATGCTTCATTTCTAAAAGGTTACAGAAAGCCTCGAAGTGCCTACTTGTAAACTGACTTCCACTGTCAGAAGTGACCTGCTCAGGAAAGCCAACCCTGGAGCAGATTTCAAATAGGGCATGAGCGACTGCTTCAGTCGTGATAGAAGACAGTGGCACTGCATCTGGGTACCTTGTTGCCAGGTCGACGTATACAAGGAGGAACTGTTTCCCCGTTGAGGAAGCTGGATTAATAGGACCTAATATGTCAATAGCGACCTTGGAAAATGGCTCCATTGAGAGCTTAGTTATCCCCATGGGAACTTTTGGTACCGGTGTCGTAGAGGTGGATTGACACACAGGACAGGAGCCCACATATCTGTCTACCTCGGCGTTCATGTTTGGCCAAGCAAAAGCCTTCTGAAGGACATGCCGAGTTTTTGCTTTGCCTCTGTGTCCACTCAGAGGTAAATGGTGTCCCACATACATAGCCTGGCGGTGCAACAAAGCGGGCACCACCAACTGTTTAAAGGTGTGGCCATCTTTAGTCACATGCCTACGAAGTACACCATCTTCCATGGCGCAAGTGATCTGGCCTCCTCCTCTCACCGTGAAGGTCCTTCCCTCGGTGGCCTGCTGCATCCAGCGTTTGAAGCTGGGGCAACCTTGCTGCAATTTGGCAAAGTCTGGACGGGACTTCAATGGCTCTAGAGGTGCATCATCTGGTAAGGGAGGGGAAAACTCTTTGCTTTCCACATTACGTGTACTAACTGCGGCAGACTCAATGGAGTCAGTCGGAGAATCTTCCAAATTCTTGGCATCGAGGCCAGGAGTTGCTGCTGAAATGGCTTCATGTGACATCCCCCGAGGGAAGTTATAATGAGAAATGTCCTTATGGTAGAGGTTGGCCTGGAAAATAGGAACTAGGTTCTGTGCACGGCCCAGCAAGACAGGGTACATAAGCCCAGTCATTGCCACAGCTGATGCTTTTCCCTTGTAGTATTTGCAATCCAGGTTAATGACACAGTAGCGTCGTATTTGGGGTGTTCCTTCAGCAACCCGCACACGAACGACTTTGCCAGTAAAATCTTCATCCCTGACGAATCTCTCGTCAACAAATATTCCATTGGCCCCTGTGTCGAGGAGTATCTCAACTTCCACACCATTTATAGTTCCTAGACATTTTGGGATCACCTGCGGATTACCACATTCGGTGAATTCCACATTGGCAAGTTTGCACGTAGGTTCCTCGGCGTTATCATCATTGGCCCTTTCTGGCCTTATTTCTACAGCATGGGCCAAGTGCATGGCCGAATGGCTTTGTGGGCCGCCGCTGTGTGAGGGAGCATGGTGGCTCTTAGAGTTTGGCTGAAAACCCTGGGAAGGAGGAGCAGAGTAATGGCATTTGCCTCTGAACTGCTGAGGCTTAGGTCTTACTGAGTTATCCTTCTTGAGTGTGGGTGCATGGCCGTAATAAGGCTTAGGAGTGTAAGGAGGATGTGCTGGACTATGTGAGTTCTGCGAGGGGTCCTTGTGCTTCCCGTTCCTATGATCTCCTTTCCGGTGAGAATCATGGCTTGCTGCGGGGGAGATACAACTCTGAGGACGAACCTTGGAATCAGCCCTTCTTGCCCTCATAGCATCACAGAGACGTACTCCAGGCTGGTTGTGCTGGAGGGGCTCATCCACAGCAGCTAAACTTTTCTCGTAGTTGATCTCATCCTTAATCTGAGTCCTTACATATGCAACAACATCTGGAGGAAGTTCATTGGCAATTGCATCAAACATCAAGAACGCATACAACTTCTCACGAGGACACTTTGCAACCCATAACCAATCATTAAAGAGGCGAGCCTTGCGTTTGCCAAAGGTACTACAGTTCTCCTCTTTCAATGGGAAAGCAGAAATATACCTAGCACGACACTCAGCTGGTGAAAGGTTCTGTGAGGCCAGGAGTGTGCTTTTAACTTTCTCATAGTCCCTCAGTTGCATTTGGTTGAGTTCATTGACCAGGGCGAGCAGACGGGGTGGCATGGAGGTGAGCAGCCAATGTCACTTCTCAGCCTCTGTGCCAACTGCCGCTAGACTTTCGAAAGAGCGGATGTAAGTATCAAGCGGTTGCCTGCCATCGTCTTCGTATTTCGATATTGTTGAGGGCCTCTCACGAGGCTGATTTCCATTTCTAGTTGAAGGACCACTGTCTGAGAATCCCACTTGAAGCAGAGCAAGCGCAAGCTCATGTTCACATTGTGCTTGTGCCTCATCACGTTGTGCTTGTGCCTCATCACGTTGTGCTTGTGCCTCATCACGTTGTGCAAGCGCAAGCTCATGTTCACGTTGTGCTTGTGCCTCATCACGTTGTGCTTGTGCCTCATCACTTGCTCTCTTCTCCACCTTAAATCGGCGTTCAACCATTTTCTCATGAGCCCATTCGAAGAGCTTCTGGCCTGGGGAAAGACCGCATCTCTCACCCCTAGCAATCATTATTTCCATGTAACGCCCCTCATCGAATGTTTCGATGGTTTCCATGTTTGTTTCCTGTGACTGCCTGGTTTCCATGGTGGTTTCCTAAACAGTCAATAACGAAGTGCCAAAAACAAGCATAAAAAAAATAGAAAAAAAACAAGAAGAGAAAACAATTCAACACCACAATTCAAACTTAAACATAAAAGTGATATCAAAACCTCACCATAAAAGTGACTCAAAAGACAATCAAGTGCAACAGCAGCAAAATGTTGCAAAACAGTGCATGAAACACTGGTAATACAGAATGGCAGCCGTGCCTGCTTAACAGCAATATGTGGCAGTACCTGCAGTTATCGCGCAAATGAAAGGAATGAGCAACACAATCAAGTGCAACAGCAACAAAATGTTGCAAAACAGTGCATGAAACACGGG
The DNA here is from genome assembly GCA_037179515.1 of Halocaridina rubra. NCBI lineage: Eukaryota > Metazoa > Arthropoda > Malacostraca > Decapoda > Atyidae > Halocaridina > Halocaridina rubra. The sequence goes on from JAXCGZ010008736.1 coordinate 7,776, forward strand.
TAATACAGGATGGCAGTCATGTCTGTTTAACAGCAATATGTGGCTGTGCCTGCGGTTATCGTGCAAATGAAAGGAATAAGCAACAACGAAATTTACCGACTAGCACCCAGTGCCAGAGAATACAAACAAGTACAGTATAGCGGTCATGCCTGCGTATGAGCGCGTATATGGCAGTACCCACAAATAAAATGTCGTAAGTAAAATTCTGGATTGTTGCCAAAAGGGCACAGATCCGATGCAAAATACACCAAAGATAAGCTAACGGCTTACTAGGCAGCCAGATTACACATGTCTACTAGTAATGACAAAATTTATTTTCAAGTGACAACTCAGACACATGAAAGGCTTAGCCTAGGCTCGATAAATGACACCAAAGTATTCTTCCCAATCTATGAGCAGTCAATGCTTGAATATAAAATGCAATTATAAGCAAAATACTTTATATGCTTTCTCCCAATTCCTAAATCCCAAGGAAATATAAACAATTCTTAACAAGTATCACCCTTTAACGGATATATAAAACACGAATGCTTTAAAGCTCAATCTTATCGCACAAATAAATGAAATTTTAAATAACACATCTTCTCGTCATGCAAGATTTCTTAAGTCTGTTAAAACATAATCTCATGTAGATTTCCTGAAATTTTGTTTACCACATGGGAAACAAGAAAATATTAGTTATCGTTATTAATCTTGAAAATTAAAAAAAAATTCTGATCCGCAAGGTCTCTAGCAATAATATTTTCGTTTGCAGCCTATGATTCATTAATTTCAATAATCGAGCCAATGGTAATCGGGTTTCATGTGCAATGTTAAAAAGCAAAATAAAAATAAATTTATCAATATCAGTCTGTCTGTTCGGGTCCCTGTTCGGGCGCCAATCTTGTTGGGGGAATGGTAAAGTGTTGCTAAGATTCTGTTTTACTAAGGGGACTCAAAGTACTTAGCTCGGTTAAGAGCTCACAAACAGACAGGACAGATATTTGCACTTGAATACCCCACCCATATACCACTACTCGGTTAAATGAAACTCAGAATTCAACTTTCTTTTAATTTTGGAAATGCAATGACATTAAAAGAATTGAATTAAATTTTCTAATTAAATTTTATGAAATGCTGCCTCGAATCCCGGAGGTGGTGAGCACGATTTTGTTTCCAGGCACCACGGACGTATGCCAAGACTTTGGCCTCAACTCGACGATTACCTCTGTCACACAGGCAGAGTAGAATAGAGTACACTGCAATTGCAGAAACAGAAATGACACACTGTTAATAATGGGAAACTGAAAGCATGAACACACATATAATGAGTTTCCAATATTATTCTACTGGATGAAAATATATTGGTTAGTCACAGCTACCCAGAAATATTTATGCTACCATAATAGCATACAAAACCACAAATTCTTTGCTGGTATTAAAGGAAAACAATTTATTCACAATAAATGAAGAATAAGCAAGACAAATACAGTACTGTATGTATTCCTTAAATTGTGGGCAACCACAAAAGTTGCAGTGCTTATTACTGATTTGCAATTAATATGGTAAAACACTCTATTTACAATAAAGGAAGAATCTACGAGATAAATGCAGTATTCATTCACATTTGGTTATCAAGAACTGTTTGCAATGTAAAAGAGGGTGCAAAACCATCTTTTGAAGTATTTGCAACTCATAACTCAAAACACTTTATCCCCAATATATGAAGAATTAGCAAGATAAATACAGTATGCGTTCATTAGATTGTGGTTAACAGAAAATATTTGCAAAGCCAACAGGGTAAAATTACCTTTTAATTATTTGCAGTTTAACACGTTAGTTAAATGATGTATTATTTGCAATTTATATAGCAAATAGCTTTATTCACAAGTTTTTGACGTAAAACACTTTATTTACGAAGATAGAAAGGGTGAAATGAAATTAGAATTTGTTAGAAGGGATAGATTTTTACGGGCTCATAACCAGTCTTCAGAGGATGAGATTTTCGTTTATCACATTCGATGAAAAGAAACTTCTTAGCAATGTATATCAGCTGTAAATTCCAGGTTAAGGACTTAACTTTGGCAAGTGAGATTTCAGTTAGGTAATCTACAAAATTTCGTTTGTATAGGAATGGAATCTGAGAAAACAATTTGTAGGATTTAGCCAGTAACGAATGTAACTAATTCTCGAAAAACCAATTTGCTTGACCCACGAGCTTTATCTTGTTTGTGCCAGATGAATTCCTGTGAAGATGCCAAGTTGGCATAAGGTTTGAAATAAATTTGACTGCTGAGGCGAGATGCTGCCTCTGGGATGTTTGGCCACCAAATGAGGACGCTTCAATGTCCCTCTTGGTGACGTCATCTGTAGGATATATTTCTAGAGCAGTAACTGGCTCTTATATAATTTAAGGACTACTTTAGTGGTGGTACCTGGCAGGCAATTATAGCAGAGATGCAAGGGAGAGACAGTATTTTTGGTGCAACAAGTGGAAGCAAATAACATAAAACGAGAATAATAATGGAAAGTTAGGTTACTGGTAAACAATCTCTAGAACGTTCTTTGCGTTGTAGGGGAAGGAATTTAAGTACTCAAATAATAAAGCTACTGATATATATATCTAGACTGGCTAATGACATAACAGCAAAGTCAAATTTATAACAAAATGATCAGCAAGAGCTATTTTATCATAAGAAAATTGTAAAGAAAACGTATCTGATAGGTTCACTGAAAAGGTGGAAAGGTAGGAGCAGCCTTTATATCGGGACTCTGCTTCTACACGTACAAGAATGGTAAATAAGGTATATTTAAAATTAGCTATAAGGTAAGCTATAAATTGCAAATAATCATAATCTGCAAAAGTCAAGAATTGGGAATTATTTTTTAGTTAGAAAAATGACAGTTAAATTACTAAATTAACTAATAAGGCATCTAACAGCCTCTGGTGACTTTGAGCAAAACACTCTGTCACACCCACATAATCAATCTATGTTTACAGCAAGGATGTTTTCCAGACAAACTAAAAAGTGCTAAAGTAATACCTATATTTAAGTCAGGCACTGCGGATGATGAAAATAACTATAGACCTATATCAATCTTACCGTCCTTAAGTAAAGTGTTTGAAAAAGCGATTGTTCACAGACTTAAAGAATTCCTTGAAAAGTTCAACCTATTATCCGAAAATCAATATGGATTCCGTAATAATAAGACCACTAAAAAAGCAATAATGAACTTTACAAATGATGTTTATCAAAATTTGTAAATTAAAAATTTTGTTGCAGGGGTTTTCCTAGACTTGTCCAAAGCATTTGACTCATTAGACCATGATATACTAATAGAAAAACTAACTTGTGTGGGTATTAGGGGAACAGCATTACAGTTATTTAAGAGCTACTTGAAAAATAGAAAACAAGCCGTATATTGTAATGGGAAAGCATCTTTGTTTCAAACTATTGAGAGGGGAGTACCACAGAGATCAATACTGGGCCCATTATTATTTTTAGCTTATATAAGTGATATTTCCAATGCCAGTAATAAATTCAAATATATTCTTTATGCAGATGACACCAACCTTCTCTTGCATGATAATAACCTTGACCACCTGCATTCTGTTTTAAATAGTGAACTAGAAAAAATTAACAACTGGGTCTCTGTTAATAAATTAAAGCTAAATGTTTCCATAACTGACTATATCTTATTTCAAAATAAAGCTGTAGTACACAATATTGGTCAAGTTAATATGAATGGGTATGAGGTTAAAAGAGTTGCTTGTAAGAAATTTTTGGGAGTAATTATTGATGAAAATTTAAGTTGGAAATATCATATTCAATCTGTCTGCATAAAACTGTCCAAGACGTGTGGAATTTTGTATAAAATTCGCCTTAACCTAACAAATGAGGCCTTAAAAAGCATATACTATTCCCTGTGTTATCCTCATAGTATATACTGTTTGTCCATCCGGGGTTGTACTTGGCCATCAATTATAAGAAATGTATTTGTAACTCAGAAAAGATTGATCAGAACTATTACATATAGTGGAAAATATGACTCAACTTCCTCTTTATTCAAGGAGCTAAACTTGATTAAATTTGATTACTTGATACAATATTTCTGTCTTATTATTATACATAGTGATGTTAATGATAACAGAAAATTATTTAGATTTATTCAATACAACCATGGAGCCAGAGGTAACAATATAAATTTGATATGTCCACAGCCGAGAACAACCTTGTACAAATTTTCTATTCACTGTTTTGGCCCAAAATGTTGGAATGCATTACCAGAAGATTTAAAAACAATAACTGGCACAACTTTATTTAAAAAGAAACTCAAACAGCATTTATTTACTAGGCAAAATCAAGCAGCTGTTGATTAATAATTAATACAGTATTGGTGTATCATCATGTCCAGGTTAAGGCCAGGCTACTGTTCTGTTTTATTACAAGCTAAATATGAGATTGCTATATTGGAGCTTTTGTTAACTATTGCCGTCATACTATAAATTATGTGAAATGTATATTAAACTGCCTGCCAAGGAGCTCTTGCTCAGCAGGCTAGTGCCTCTGAATATAATGTACATATTTATTTCCTGTATGTATACTAAATGTTTGGCAATAAAATCTATGCCTATAACTATGACTATGTATTAATATTTCGAAGGGTGTTATTCAGAGAGTCACAGACACTACTTTTGTTTTCCAAGTTATTCCATACAAGGTACAAATGAACCTCCTTATATGATTTAGTGCACAGAATATGATCTTGTGCAAAAGCTCTCTCCAAAAGTCCAAAACTCGTCATAGAGATGGCGGAAGGGAAGAATGGGACAAGAGCCCTACAGAGTACTATATCTCACAAGAGCCATAAAAGAAAGGAATTGAAAGCAACAGAGAGTCCAACAAAGCTAAAATCCTCACCGAGTAAAGATGTGAGGGGAAGATGAGAAAGGATGGTCGTTCACAGCCAAAATAACATTAGGGTTAAGCAGAAATAAAGACCATCCACAACCTCAAACTCCCTGATGTGTTCTAAGGGAGGAGATACTGCATTGGAAAGAATATATTGTATGATACCTGACTGGTAATACAATAATGTATGATACCTAATCATTGGTTATATATGCAAAGTATCGTAACATATTTAATTCATTATAGTGGTATATCACCATCTCGGCTGCTTAGTGTTCATCGACCTAAACTTTAACACAGTTTGTTTGGTCGTTTGGGGGTCAAAATCACGAAACGCTGAAAGAAATATGTGGTTTGTGTCATCTAAAAGTCGTCTTAGCCTCCGAGGTATGCAATGCTCACATATATGGGAATTTGATATAGATATGACTAAAATCTTCTCTAATTTTCTTTTTATGCACCACTACTATTTAAACATCCTGACTTGGTGAGCATAGAAACTTAATGATATATTTTTATTGATTTTTACATAAGGTGATTTTGAAAATTGAGAGGCGAAATTGACTGGGCAAAAGTACTTTTGATCTAAATAATTTATTGATTAACCCTCGATCATCATATTAGTGTGTGGTTAGCTCTAACTTAGAAATGCAAATAATTTAATTTACTTAAAAAAAATAAAAAAAAATAAATATATGATCAAGAGATATTACGATATTATTGAAATGGAAAGGTCCGAGTAAGAGAAGGAAAAGTATTGGAGATTTGTTGTAAAAATAGGCTGCCCATATCAAAGCAGTGGAAATTCATATCTATTTCATTTTTCGTTAAAAATGGCTATGAAATGAAGGTTCTTGCACTAATTAAGGTCGTATTAGATCTTCTTTCCCCTTTCACCTTTTGGAAGACTTGGAGCTATTCATCTTCAGCTCCCTTCCTTACTATGCATTTTAAAGTTACCATTTTGATGTATATATGTATATATATATATATATATATATATATATATATATATATATATATATATATATATATATATATATATATATATATATATATATATATATATATATATATATATATATATATATATATATATATATATATATATATATATATATATATATATATATATATATATATATATATATATATATATATATATATATATATATATATATATATATATATATATATATATATATATATATATATATATATATATATATATATATATATATATATATATATATATATATATATATATATATATATATATATATATATATATATATATATATATATATATATATATATATATATATATATATATATAGTAAGATAGGTCTAATACAAATGAAATAATACCCTCAATCAAAGAAAAACCAACAATGTTATTAATAATTCATTTACAGTTGAATATGCCCCAACAAAGTCATTCCGCAAGATAAAATCCCAACCATATTGTAGGTTTTCATTGTGTATTTCTTTGTTTTTAATGTTTTTATTGTAATAGTTCTGATATTCACTGTTTCTTGCCTTTAATATTGATTTTGTCACTATTTGTGGTATTACTTTACTATTATTATTATTAACTTTATTATTACTGTTGCTGTTGTTTTTTTGTTATTTATATTATTATTATTTTTTTTGGTTTTTATTGTTGTTACTATTGGTAGCATTCCTTATATTGTTATCATCATTAAGATTAATGCTATTGTTATTTGTATTATTATTAGTATTAGTCTATATTTTTCAATGTTTTTATCTTTTTATTGTTTTCATTATCTTCCATATATTTATTGATTCCTTTGAAATTTATTATTTTCTTACTCCTTCTGTTTTTTGTTTTTTTTTGTGTCATTTCACAGGTGCTGTGTGGAAATTTGTAGTTTACGGATTGGTCGGTGCAGCGACTACTTCTTCCCATCTACCTCCAGACTCAGGAACTCTCTTCCTCCTTCTGTCTTTCCTAATTCTTATGACCTATATTCCTTCAAAAAGCAGATCTGTCGTCATCTCAGGGCCTAACCCTCGATATCTGTAGGTCCTCTGTACTTTGACCATCTTCTCTGTCTGTCGTTTTCCTTTGTGTAGCATTACCTCATCTCTGCCTTGTCCTTAACCTTTTTCTTTTCCATCGTCTTGGTGTTTTCTCGTGCCTAGCCCTTTATTGATATGGGCAGTTTTTCCCTGTTCCGGGGTCACAATCATTTAAAAATATACACTTACGCGTGTGTGTGCGTGTGTGTGAGTGTGTGCGTGTGTGTCAATATGTGTGCATAAATATGTATTTATATGTAGATATTTATGTATGTATGTGCATGTTTGTGTTCATGTGCCTATATATGCATATATACGTATGTGTTTGCAATTTCACATGTATATGGATATGTGTGTACATATGTTTGTATATGTATGTATCTTTATGTGCACACACACACACACACACATATATATATATATATATATATATATATATATATATATATATATATATATATATATATATATATATATATATATATATATATATATATATATATATATATATATATATATATATATATATATATATATATATATATATATATATATATATATATATATATATATATATATATATATATATATATATATATATATATATATATATATTTATATATATATATATATATATATATATATATATATATATATATATATATATATATATATATATATATATATATATATATATATATATATATATATATATATATATATATATATATATATATATATATATATATATATATATATATATATTTTATTTTTTTTATTTTTTTATTTATTCATTTATTTATTTTTTTAGCTTATTTGTCCTTTGATTTTTTTCTTTTTGTATTTATTTATATTATTAAAGAAATTCTTTACTTACAGATTTATAGTCAAAATCAGAGATTAACATAGTCTCTTGTTTATGACTTTTTAATGACTTTGTCAGTTTTTCTTAGATTAGGGGTATTCTTTCTTTTAGATGAGAACTGCCTTACTCTTTATAATTTTTAATTCCCTCAGGTCTCCTGATTCCTGTTTGTTTTTTATTTCCTCTGTCATTGTTATTTTATATATTCATTTGTTAAGACTCGAAATATAGCGCTATTTTCTATGTGTTGCTTCACTGAATAGCTTTCTTTGTATCAAGCACAAGAATACAAGCACTATGCAAAAGATGTCATTCTTTTAATTCTTCAGATCTCCGGTGAGGTAGACGATCATTAGTCGTTATCTTCTTAAGGAGGAATTTTAAGTTTACTTCAGCCAATACGTCCGATCTACACTGTCCAATTGGCTAATTCAAGGTATTTTTTGTTTTGTTTTACTATATTGACGTATTCAATGTAAGTTTCTCTTGCATTGGCAATTACTTTAATAAAACAATGCTGACACACTTCAATTAATATGATGTCCAATATCCTCAATAAGTACAAATAAAGCTGAACTATCAACATCTTCTCTCAGAGCTCTTTGATGCTCTAATATTTTTTTGGCTCAATGAATGACTCGTTTTACCTATGTAATATTTATCACAGGAGCTGCAAAATTAATTTTATAAATCCGTGTTCCTATTTTTAATTATATTCTCGCTAATTAATGAGGAACTAATAATTTTTGGATAATTAACCATAAAATGATTATATCTGCCTAATTAATCAGTATTTGCAAAGTTTTATTTTCTGATTGATTAGTAGGCCAATTATAAAATATTTTATTTGAAATATTAACAGCTATATTAATTGCCACGTGTGAAGGATAAATGAGTTTTTCTAATCGTGGACGGATTATTTTGATTTGTTTTTCCAAGTAATGAAAGGAACGTAATCAAAGAGCTTTTAGGAAAAGATTGCATACAACACCACTCTTTACAGATATATCATGAGTAAATCAGAAATTGCATATAGGAGACAGAAAAAGTTTTCTTCCTGTACACAGTAAATGAATATTTATTGGGTTCTTTCATAGTCAACACATCCAAAAATGGTAGTTTGGCATCCAGTTCATATCCAGTTTTGACCTTGATACCAGGGATTAAAAGATATCATTTACATTTCGAAATCATATCATAAGAACATAAGAACATAAGAATAGAGGACACTGCAACATGCCTACTGGCACACACGAGGCAGCTCCATTTTTGAATTGTATTTTCAGCATGTCTAACCTATTCTATTCTACTCTACTTATTTATTCTATTTTTCTTTTTATGATTTTTCTAATAAGCACTAACCTATTTATACCCACCCTACCTCTGTCATATGTCTATCTAATCTACATTTGAAGGTGTCTAAGGTATTGGCATTTACTATCATACTAGGAAGCTTGTTCCATGCATCAGCTACTCTATTACCAAACCAATTTTTACCAATTTCCCTTCTGAACCTAAATTTATCAAGCTTAAATCCATTATTACGAGTTCTGGTTTGATCATGAATTTTTAAAACTTTATTAATATCTCCCTTGTTAATCCCTTTAAACCATTTATACACTTCAATCATATCCCCCCTAACTCTTCGCCTCTCTAGAAAATGTAGATTAAGTTTTTTTAATCTGTCCTCATATGGTAGATTTCTGATATTGTGTATCATCTTGGTCATTCTTCGCTGCACTCTCTCCAAGGATTCAATTTCCATTCTATAATAGGGTGACCAGAATTGCACAGCATAATCTAAATGGGGCCTAACTAATGCAAGATAGAGCTGCAAAATAACTTTTTCCGTCCTATTCCTAACGCTTCTTGAGATAAATCCTAAAATTCTGTTTGCTTTATTTCTGACTGCTGTGCATTGCTCTCTTGGCTTAAGACTACTACTCACAAGAACTCCCAAATCCCTTTCACACTGAGAACTCATGATTTCATGGTTATTTAGCTTATAACTAGTATTGTCTTTTATAGTACCCATTTTAACTACTTTACATTTTTCAACATTAAATCCCATTTGCCATTTGTCCGACCATTCAGATAATCTATTTAGATCTTCCTGTAAAGCATGATTGTCTTCTTTTCCATTTATAGTTCTACCTATTTTAGTGTCGTCTGCGAATTTACTTAGGTTACTACTGATATCCGAATCCAGATCATTTAGATATACGATGAATAATAGGGGACCCAGTACCGAGCCTTGTGGTACCCCGCTAGTAACCGAGCCCCACTCTGATTTCTCTCCATTTATGCAAACCCTGTTTTCTGTCTTTTAACCATTGTTTGATCCACTTGAGCACAGCTCCTCCTATACCATGAGCTTCGAGCTTTTTAACTAATCTTTTGTGAGGAACTCTATCAAAAGCTTTGCTAAAATCTAGATATATTGTATCATATTCTTTGCCACAATCTACTGCCTCGTAAACATCTGAATAAAAAGACAGTAAGTTTGTGAGGCACGAAAAACCCTTAAGAAACCCGTGTTGTGAAAGTTTTATCAGTCTGTGTAATTCTAGATGTGCCCTTATTTTATTTGCAATTGTGGATTCTAGAATCTTATCCACTGTTGACGTTAAACTTACCGGCCTATAATTATTCTTTTTAACACGTTCTCCTTTTTTAAATATTGGTACCACATCTGCCAATTTCCGCTCCATCCAAATCATTTATATAGGCAAAGCAATGACTGGGAGTTCAGTGTCAAATAATTTCATATACAAGTTAGCAAAAACTGGGGACAAGGGGCTTAACATAACTAAATCTAATTTCTGCTTGTAAATACTTTATTGAAAAGTGCATAAAATATTAGTTACACAAAATTTAACTACACAAACGCACTCACATATCTATCTATCTATCTATCTATCTATATATATATATATATATATATATATATATATATATATATATATATATATATATATATATATATATATATATATATATATATATATATATATATATATATATATATATATATATATATATATATATATATATATATATATATATATATATGTATATATATATATATATATATATATATATATATATATATATATATATATATATATATATATATATATATATATATATATATATATATATATATATATATATATATATATATATATATATATATATATATATATATATATATATATATATATATATATATATATATATATATATATATATATATATATATATATATATATATATATATATATATATATATATATATATATATATATATATATATATATATATATATATATATATATATATATATATATATATATATATATATATATATATATATATATATATATATATATATATATATATATATATATATATATATATATATATATATATATATATATATATATATATATATATATATATATATATATATATATATATATATATATATATATATATATATATATATATATATATATATATATATATATATATATATATATATATATATATATATATATATATATATATATATATATATATATATATATATATATATATATATATATATATATATATATATATATATATATATATATATATATATATATATATATATATATATATATATATATATATATATATATATATATATATATATATATATATATATATATATATATATATATATATATATATATATATATATATATATATATATATATATATATATATATATATATATATATATATATATATATATATATATATATATATATATATATATATATATATATATATATATATATATATATATATATATATATATATATATATATATATATATATATATATATATATATATATATATATATATATATATATATATATATATATATATATATATATATATATATATATATATATATATATATATATATATATATATATATATATATATATATATATATATATATATATATATATATATATATATATATATATATATATATATATATATATATATATATATATATATATATATATATATATATATATATATATATATATATATATATATATATATATATATATATATATATATATATATATATATATATATATATATATATATATATATATATATATATATATATATATATATATATATATATATATATATATATATATATATATATATATATATATATATATATATATATATATATATATATATATATATATATATATATATATATATATATATATATATATATATATATATATATATATATATATATATATATATATATATATATATATATATATATATATATATATATATATATATATATATATATATATATATATATATATATATATATATATATATATATATATATATATATATATATATATATATATATATATATATATATATATATATATATATATATATATATATATATATATATATATATATATATATATATATATATATATATATATATATATATATATATATATATATATATATATATATATATATATATATATATATATATATATATATATATATATATATATATATATATATATATATATATATATATATATATATATATATATATATATATATATATATATATATATATACATATACATATACATATACATATACATATACATATACATATATATATATATATATATATATATATATATATATATATATATATATATATATATATATATATATATATATATATATATATATATATATATATATATATATATATATATATATATATATATATATATATATATATATATATATATATATATATATATATATATATATATATATATATATATATATATATATATATATATATATATATATATATATATATATATATATATATATATATATATATATATATATATATATATATATATATATATATATATATATATATATATATATATATATATATATATATATATATATATATATATATATATATATATATATATATATATATATATATATATATATATATATATATATATATATATATATATATATATGTATATATATATATATATATATATATATATATATATATATATATATATATATATATATATATATATATATATATATATATATATATATATATATATATATATATATATATATATATATATATATATATATATATATATATATATGAATCATTTTTTACCCCGACCGGGACTCGAACCTAGGACTTATCATTGCTAAGTCAAGGCGCTACCACTACACCACAGAAGGTTAAAAGGAACCCAACCTTATAGCTTATATCTGCTATACTTAGAAATGAACGCATTCTAACTGAATGCCACTATGTTCATATTACAGATTCCCCAGCCTCACTCGTGGCTTCATTTTAGCATTTAATTCAATTCCCAATCTCATTCGGGCCATGAAATACAAATAAGCACATTAGATATGTGAAAACATGAATCATTTTTTACCCCGACCGGGACTCGAACCTAGGACTTATGATTACTAAGTCAAGGCGCTACCACTACACCACAGAAGGTTAAAAGGAATCCAACCTTATAGCTTATATCTGCTATACTTAGGAATGAACGCATTCTAACTGAATGCCACTATGTTCATATTACAGATTCCCCAACCTCACTCGTGGCTTCATTATAGCATTTAATTCAAGTCCCAATCTCATTCGGGCAATGAAATAACCAAGCAAGCACATTACATATGTGAAAACATGAATAATTTTTTTACCCCGACCGGGACTCGAACCTAGGACTTATGATTACTAAGTCAAGGCGCTACCACTACACCACAGAAGGTTACAAGGAATCCAACCTTATAGCTTATATCTGCTATAATTATTAAAACATGATTACTGTGGTGTAGTGGTAGCGCCTTGACTTAGTAAACATTCCAAATTCTGACACTAACTGACATAGTTTTTCCTCTGAATCTGCCACCACCACAGTATCATCTGCAAACAGCAACTGATTCAGCTGCCACTCGTTATCATCCCCATCTACCATTCTCAAACATTGACCACGCACTCGCTCATTCACCTCTCTTACAACTCCATCAATATACAAATTGAACAGCCATGGTGACATCACACATCCCTGTCTCAGTCCCACACTCACTGGAAACCACTCACTCACTTCATTCCCTACCCTAACACAAGCTCTACTACCCTCATACAAACTCTTCACTGCATGCAACAATTTACCATTGATTCCATATAATCTCAAAACATTCCACATAGCCTCTCTATCAAATCTATCATATGCTTTCTCCGGATCCAAAAATGCAAGATACACATCTTTACCCTTTGCTAAATATTTCTCACTTAACTGCCTAACTATAAAAATCTGATCTATACAACCTCTACCTCTCCTAAAACCACTCTGAACTTCTGCGATCACATATTCTGTCTTATCCCTAATCCTATTAACCAGTATCCTACCATCCACTTTTCCTACCACACTCAATAAACTTATACCCCTAAAATTACTGCATTCATACATATCTCCCTTACCTTTGTATAGGGGCACTATACAGGCAATCACCCAATCCACTGGCACCAATGACAACATAAAGCATATATTAAACACTCTCACTAACCATTCCAATGCAGTCACACCCCCTTCTTTCAAAATCTCCGCTCTCACACCATCCATTCCAGGTGCTTTACCAGCTTTCCCTTCATACAATGCCCTTTTCACCTCCTCTCTTGTAATCTCTCTCTCATTTTCATCTCCCATTACTGACTCTTGAACCCCCCCACTGCCACTATAGCTGCCTCTCTATCTTCCTCAACATTCAGCAAGCACTCAAAATATTCTGCCCATCTTTTCCTTGCATCGTTCCCTCTTAACATCTGTCCATTCACATCTTTCACTGTCTCTTCCATCCTCGATCCACCCTTCCTTGCTCTCTTCACTTCTTTCCAAAACTTCTTTTTATTCTCCTCATATGACCTGCTAAAATCCTGTCCCCACCTAACATTTGCCAACCTCTTCTCTTCCTCTACCTTCCGCTTGGTTTCCACATTTTTCTCCCTATATCTTTCATACTTCTCCCTACTTTTACACTGCAGCCATTCCTCAAAAGCCCTCTTTTTCTCTTCCACCTTCATTTTCACCCCTTCATTCCACCACTCGCTGCCCCTCCTCATGCCACCTCCAACAAATCTCTTTCCACACACATCACTTGCATGTCCCACAAAACATTCTTTCATCAACCCCCATTCCTCCCCTAACTCCCCAACTTCTCTTTCTTTCACCCTGTCATATGCCACTCTCAACCTGTCCTGATATTCCTGTCTCTTCTCTGGCTTTTTCAACTCTTCCACCTTCACTATTTCCCTTCTACATCCCCCCACACTATTTCCCCACTCTTTTGCTACTACCACTTTTGCTTCAACCAAAAAATGATCAGACATCCCAGCAGCCACACCCCTGAATGCATGTACATCTTTCACTCTACCAATCATGCTCTTTGCTACCAACACATAATCCATCAATGCTCTTTCTTTCACTCTTCCATTTGCCACTCTCATCCATGTATACTTATTTATTAACTTCTTCTTAAATAAACTATTACCTATCACCAACTCTTGCTCCACACACATATCTAACAGTCTCTCGCCACTCTCATTCCCACCTGGTACCCCATACTTTCCTACAACACCTTCTATCTCTCCATCACCCACTCTGGCATTCAAGTCACCCAACACAACTACATAGTTCCTTCTACTCAGACCATCCACACATCTAGTTAACTCATTCCAGAATTCATCCTGCTCTTCCTCACTTCTCTCACATCCTGGCCCATACGCACTAACAAAAGCCCAACATTCCCTTCCTATCCTAGCCCTCACCCACATCAGCCTAGATGACACTTCTTTCCATTCCACTACCTGATTTACAATCCATTCACTCAGCAATAATGCCACACCTTCTCTCGCTCTCCCCCTTTCAACCCCAGACACCCTACCCGTCACATCACCAAATGCCACTTCTCCTTTTCCTTTCATCTTCGTCTCACACAATGCCAATACATCCATCCTCCTCTTACCAAACATATATCCAATCTCACATCTTTTGCTCTCTATCGTACTACAACCACGCACATTTAGACACCCCAAAGCTAGAGTTTGGGGAGAAGTTATTCTCCCCTCTACTCCCCTTCTTCTTTGATGTCTCGCAGGAGGTTGATACAAGGGGGGGATTCCTAGTCCCCCCGCCCCGTCCACTTTTAGTCGCCTTTTACGACACGCAGGGAATACGGTGAGGCTATTCTTTGATATTGTGCCCACCCAACAGGGCACTGCCCGCCCCACAGGGCACTGTCCGCCCCACAGGGCACTGCCCGCCCCACAGGACACTTAGTTTTTTGCATTTAATTTAAATTCAAACTTATTAGGTATTAATATTAATCAAATAAAGACATTAGCATATATGAAAATATGAATAATGATTTACCCCTGACAGGGACTCGAACCCAAGACACATAATTAATGTGCAAAGGCGCTATCAACTACACCACTGAAGTTCTTAATGAGAAACAAACCTTGCATCTTAGCTGCTATACTAGGAATGAAAG
>JAXCGZ010008737.1:0-24232 GCA_037179515.1 Halocaridina rubra
GAGAGTTTAAGCTGTTTACTGGCAGGAACTGCTGTGGGTGGACACCACAGTGGGGGGTTGGGCTTACCCTGGCTGACGAATACCATTGTATTGAAATGGAAATAAAGTATTATTATTATTATTATTATTATTATTATTATTACTCTCTCTCTCTCTCTCTAATAACCAATGTAATTATTGGAATGAAGTAATTTAATATAATATAATTTGACTCTCTCTCTCTCTCTCTCTCTCTCTCTCTCTCTCTCTCTCTCTCTCTCTCTCTCTCTCTCTCTCTCTCTCTCTCTCTCTCTTCTGGTAATGAGTGAATTAATTTGAACATCGAACTCTTCTATCATCGTATACTGTATTCTCCCTCTTCATTTACAGGATGCTGGAGATTCAGTTGGCGCTTGTGTTGGTGCTGTGTATGGGAATAGGTGTTCAAGCCCTAGAAAATGGTTTAGCTCGAACTCCACCTATGGGGTGGTTAGCGTGGCAAAGGTTCAGGTGCAATACAGATTGCGTCAATGATCCTCATAATTGTATCAGGTAAGAGATCTTCCTCATGTTACATAGTTCTTTTGACATTATTTAGTGATATCTGAGCAGGTAAGGTCTGATGCCATACAGATTGTTCAATGATCCTCATTAATTATATCAGGTAAGAGATCTTCCTCACGTACATTGTTCTTTTAGCATTATTCAGTGATATTTGAACAGGTAAGAAGGTCTGATGCCAAATAGATTTTGTCAATAATCCTTATAATTGTATCAGGTAAGAGACCTTCCCCACGTACATAGGAATTTTGACATTATTCAGTGATATCTGTACAGTTTAGAAGGTCAGATGCAATACAGATTGTGTCAGTGATCTCATAACTGTATCAGTTAAGAGACCTTCCCCATGTAAATATAGTTCTGTTGATATTATTCAGTGATATTTGTACAGGTAAGAGAGTCATGTGTCAGTGATCTCATAACTGTATCAGTTAAGAGACCTTCCCCATGTAAATATAGTTCTGTTGATATTATTCAGTGATATTTGTACAGGTAAGAGAGTCATATTCAATACAGATTGTGTCAACGATCCTCACAACTGTATCAGGTAAGAGACCTACTTCAGGTACATATAGTTCTGTTGATATTATTCCGTGATGTATATATACAGGTAAGAAAGTATCTTGTACATATTTTCTATATTACTTTTTGGTCAGAAAAACTGCCTTCTTTGGATGATTAACTAATATTAGTATATATTTCAGATATATCAACCTAGACCATTTGTCTTTGTGTGTTAATATGTGTAATATGCATGTATTTTAGAAGGAAAAAAAATGCTGATGTGTAAGCATGTCTGTAGGTGCTATGTCATATGAACCAAACAAATAGTGACTTAATTTACTCTTGCTTCTTAATGTTTTTCAGCATATAGTTACTTAACTTACTCTGTTTCATTATGTTTTTCCAGTAGCTTTACGTTTGTCTTATAAGAGGTAATCCATTGATGCACGATTTCTTATTGCAGCGAGGCCTTATTCATGCAGATGGCTGATATCATTGTGAATGAAGGGTATAGGGATCTCGGATATGACATATTATCTTTAGACGACTGCTGGCTAGCTCGCACTAGAGATTCTCGAGGAAGACTTCAACCAGACTTCAATCGTTTCCCTTCTGGAATAGCTGCCTTGGGGGACTATGTGAGTTGAGTTGCATTTGAGCTAACTTGAAAATCATGTGTGTGATTTATTGTGGTTCTTTATATTCTGTTTATTAGTTTTGATGTCACTCTGCCTTTGTTTTAAGCGAGAACACGTTTTTGAATGCAGAAATGAATAATGCATTATATCAGTTTTATGGCCATATAGTAATTATATACAAGATCCATATTCCCCCTTATAATAGGGATGGCTGAGTCAAAGCAAAATCCCTTAGCTCTATGCAGGAAGAAAATACTGAAGAGGAGACTTTCAGTTCCCTCGCTCTGTCCAATTTAGTCAACTTATACGACACACAGGGGAACCGAATGAAGTATTCTTACCATATCTCCCTTAGGGGGAATCACTTCTCACCCCTAAAATTTACCTTTTGCACTTACAATACCCCTTATAATTTTTTCTAAAATTTCTCGAGAATGGAAGTACAGTGTTCCCCCGGTTATTCGCGTTTCTTGGTTCGCGTTCTCACTGTATCGCGGTATTTTTTGGCCAAAAAAAAAATTTATTATTATTATTATTATTTATATATATATATATATATATATATATATATATATATATATATATATATATATATATATATATATATATATATATATATATATATATATATATATATATATATATATATATATATATATATATATATATATATATATATATATATATATATATATATATATATATATATATATATATATATATATATATATATATATATATATATATATATATATATATATATATATATATATATATATATATATATATATATATATATAAAGATTATTGTGACACCAGAATGGGCCAAAAAATGATAAAATAAAGCAGACTTTATCAGGTTGTAAAGAGAAACAGAGATGGAGTGTGTAATGACCTGTCAGATGTGAAGGGATTATAAAAGATGTGTAATGAATATCCAGCTCTCTGCTGGCTTTTAATATACCTCTGCATTACTTTCATGATGTCTATTCCAATAATTCTGCTTAGACCTTATTATTATTATTATTATTATTATTATTATTATTATTATTATTATAATCATTGGCAACAATAATTTTCCTTTGATGATGATTGTGGAGATTATTATCATCATCGTCATTATTATTATTATTAAGGGCTCATCATTGTTTGTACATCTGTTGGTTTATTTACTTTTAATAACTGTGTAAAGTGCCCCTCCCTAGTTGGCTGGGACAAAGAGAGTGTGGGGGGTTGGGTAGAATAGAATGTTGGAGAGAGAGAGAGAGAGAGAATCTTGAAGTAACTCTTGTTTATTCAACCAAAACTACATTATTTATAGTAAAAATAATGGTTTAATTACGAATTCGTAGTAATAATGATGATAATAATAATAATAATAATAATAATAATAATAATAATAATAATAATAATAATAATAATAATAATCTCCCCAATCATCATCAAAGGAAAATTATTGTTGCCAATAATAATAATAATAATAATAATAATAATAATAATAATAATAATAATAAGACCTAAGGAGAAGTTTTAGAATAGACATCATGAAGGTAATGCAGAGGTATAGTAAACCCAGCAGAGAGCTGGATATTCATTACCCATCTTTTATAATCCCTTCACATCTGACAGGTCATTACACTCTCCATCTCTGTTTCTCTTTACAACCTGATAAAGGCCGTTTTATTTTATAATTTTTGGCCTGTCCTGGTGTCATAATCATCTTTAAAAAAAAAATAATTAAATAAAAAAAAATAAAGGCTGATCCTACTTCGCGATTTTCCTGGTTCGCGCCGGGTCCCGGAACCGAACTACCGCAATAAGGGAGGGAACACTGTATAGTAACATATATTTCCGTGATTTCAGATGCACAAACGTGGCCTGAAATTTGGAATATATGAAGATTATGGAAATTTCACTTGTGCGGGGTACCCAGGGATATTGGGTTACTTGCAAATTGATGCCCAGACATTTGCAGAGTGGGGAGTAGATTATGTCAAGTTAGACGGCTGCTACTCGCTACCCACTGACATGGATCAAGGTAAGGTTGCTGAGCATATAAATACTTTTTGCATATTAAAGAATATTGCTTATATGAAATAAATGTCATCTCATTTTACGTGGCTTTAGAAATCTACTCTTGGATTTATTAAATATACTGGTATATAAAAATATATGTCAAATCGTTTTACATAACATTTGAAACCCACTCTTGTGTCTACATCAGTTTCTTTGAATTATTTTTGTATATGTAAGAGGTCAACAGTGCTTCTGGTATTATATGAATGTAACTAGGAAATTAATGAACTTCCCTTTCTATTTGTCTTTGTAGCAGTTTGATGTTATTAAGTTCTTATATATTTTACTGAAGTAAATGTATGATCATTTATGGTGATAACCACTGTACCATGTCAAAAGTGGAACTTATCCCACAGTACAGTAAAGTACCATATTGATAGGTGGAACTTTCCTACTGTATAGTAAAGCACAGTACAGAAGTTATATATCCTTCATCACTTGCTGGTTTCTTACTTGGTAGAGATGCATTACAAAGACATACCTCACAATACTTGGTATTAAATAATTCTTATTTGAACTATCTCTAAATGGTCAAAGCAATGCATTTGTTCATATAATGCATTTCTCTTTTTTATCTTATTTATTTGTATATTGAACTGTTCCTAACATATCTTCTGTCCAGTTTTTGTCAAACTTGGTCATGCATTCATCTAAGTTTGAGAAATATGTTCTTGGTGGTACTTGTAATGTTTTTATTTAATATAAGTACTGTAAGTAGTTTTCCCTCTTCTTAAGTGGTTTTAAACCGTCCGATTTTGAACATACGTGGTTGGAAAATCTATACAATGAAAATAAAGTTTCATAAAATATTTCACTTTAAAAAACTTATAGCAACTACTGCTGTGTTTCTATTATTGTGAATGAATTTAAAGTATACAGAAGATTGGGAATAGATTATATGCTATGCGTACACACATTTATATGCGGGCTTTGACAATAGACGATTTTGCACTTACATAGGAAGTGGTAGAACCAGTTAATTGTGGAAGATGAGGGACAGTTGTATTGGAAGTTTTACTACATATCATAATTAAGAATTACCTCACAACTTCATTGGATCTTTGCAAAAATACATGATGTAGTTAACATTTTGTTATTAAATAATAGCCAGAAAGTCTGTTTTAGGTATTTTCTGTAATGGAGGAAATTCATTTGCTAAATCTCCTCTATCTCCTTAAATACCACTAAATTTAGTAATGGAACCTGAAGTCTTTTATACTTTTTGAATTAATAATCTAAATATGGTCACTCTGGCATTTTACAGATAACACTACAAGTGTGTTGAAAACAGTGTGATTGTATTTGAAAAAATAAAATAAAAGTATCATAGAGGCTTAAATTGAATGAAAATATATATTTTCTGTTATGACTAAAGTGAAGATACTTCTTATTAGATTCTTTGTTTATGTAAATTTGTGTATTTGAAAGCACAAGTAGATAACTGTCTTCTAGATTATTTGAGGTACTTAGTACTATCCTTTGCTAAGTGCCAAAATTACAATATACCAGAATACGAGTTGAAAGGCTCACAGCTTTAAATCCTTGATATCTCAGTGGCCGTATATTTTATTTTGATGTTACACTAAAATAAAGCATCAACATAACATGAGCATCTACTGAGATATCAAACCATTAAAGCAGTGAAACTTTAAACGCATTTTCTGGCATTTTGTAGTTTTGGCACTTACCTCAGTATAGTACGAAGCACCTCATTTACTGTATTTATCCTTTACTCCTCACTCACAAATATATATTATTACCATTTAGACTGTTAACAATTGTAGTATTTTCAGTAGCAGGTATTATACATTATATATTGTTCTCAGAGTACACAGAAGCTACAAATATGTCATTGATCAGTGCATTTTTAAAACTAATTCAGAAAGTGTTCTTGTTACTTTTGCTCTGGGCATTTGAAGTTGTAGTTTTAATGGGAGCCTGTACTTAGATACATGAAAATTTGATGCTGTGTTACTGGAGGAAGAATAAAAGCTTTGTATAATAAAATTCATATGTATGATGTCACTTATTTGTAAAACATGGCTTCATGTGATGCATCGAGATAAGGCACTTCTCTTTGGTTATATTACTTCTTAATTTTATTATGTCACTTCCTAAACTTTGTCAATTTTACCCCCCTCCTTATGCAGGCTACCCCCTCTTTGGTTTCTACCTGAACCAGACCCAACGTCCTATGATGTATTCCTGTTCATGGCCTGTCTACCAGACGTATTCCGGGATGACGGTGAGATAGCGGTGGTGGTGGTTTTATAAAAAAAAAAAATTGATTCCAGCAGATTCCTTGATAGATAGAATCTGTTTTGAGCAGAATCTGGAATAGTTAATGTTATTTTTTATGGTTTTTGTATTAAATTCATGTGGTCTTTCCATTGTGAATTGCATGAATAGAAAGTACATATTTCTTTTGAAGCATTCCAAATTCAGCTTCATACGCGGAGATAACCTAATGATTAAGCTGGCAATTGCTGTGTAGAGGTCCAGTCTTAATTACCGTGTGGAGAGTTTTTCAACTTTATGATGGTTATTGTTATCGGTATATCAACTTTTCGATTGTCAGAGTGTCGACACAGTGCTGGACTGTGATATAGTGCTTTGAAAACAGAAAAAACACTAAGTACAGTACTTGAATTTTTTGTTCTTTTTTAAGACTCATTTAATAAGAAATAATACTTGTTTCATTGATATAAAATGCAATGTATTACCACTTGCCACTTTTTACCCATGTATTCTTCTACTATATTTTAGTGTAGGAACAAGTTATGTTTTTATCAACATATATTCCGTACTTTGATATTGGGTATTCCCCTCTGCTCTACTTATAATATGTTCAGCGTTTCCAACTCCATGACCTAGTAAAATACTTTCCAGGCAAAGTCTCAAACATTTGCGTTGGTATAATTTGCCTTCATGGATAATATCATGAGAATATTTTTAAACATAAAAAAAAAATCGCTTCATGAATATGGCTTGCTTTGTTAGAGGGCTGGCCTGTAATCTGTTTGCTTGTAAATTCGACGCAGTCTCATTTCTTCTCTTCTCTTTGTTTCATGACGCAAATGTACGCACATGTTACACCACAACATTTTCACAAAAGTAGGCAATTTTTTTGAAGACTTAAAGTTTCGCTGAAGGTTTATTCTCAATTCAGTTGATGAGAGTATTTTATGTCGTCTGCGAAGGAAACAGTGTGTACGTGTGGTGAATTTGGAGTTATTAGATTGTGCATGTATAAGTCAAAGAGTGTGGGTGATAAAACATATCTTTAAGGTACTCTGTTTGTAAACACAGAATCAGACTCTTCACATATACTTATTTTTCCATATTATCATATTATAGATCAGCATCTTATTATCGTATATTTAAAAACACGTTCTGTGGTGAATTATTTGCTTCTGTAATTATATTATATGATACAAAGTAATGTGTTATTGACGTGCACATGTGAATGAGGCAGATTATGCTAAAACTTTTCACATTTTCGTATATTTAAAAACACGTTCTGTGGTGAATTATTTGCTTCTGTAATGATTTTATATGATACAAAGTAATGTGTTATTGACATTTCCGTGTGAATGAGGCAGATTATGCTAAAGCTTCTGTTACATTGATGAAATCGTTTATTTTCTTATATGTTTTTTTTTTATTATATTTGGTGTCTCATTTATTGTTTAATTGGTCAATTTGGTTTACAAAGTCTCATTTTGTTTGTTTAGATTGCATTTTCTGTTTCTGTACAGTACATCATCCTTAGTATACTGGAACTAGAGATATGAACTGATATTTGACTTTGGACATTATAGAGACAACTTCATCCCAACTTTCTTTCATATATTTCTGATATCTGGCTATGTATGTCCTTCCAATTAGAGTCATGTTTGAAAAGAGACTGTATAGGAAACAGAAGCACTGCCAAACCTACTTTAAAACTGACAAATGTCCTACTAGTGTACTGTAGGATGCTTCAACTTAGGGATTTGTTATGCAGGATATCCAGAGTTTGGCTTTTATCTGAACAAGACAGGACGACCTATGGTATACTCTTGTTCATGGCCCTTCTACCAGATCTACTCTCGTATGCAGGTAAGGTAATGCGTCCCAGTGAGTGGACCCTTCGACTGATTTGACTCCAGTTGCTGCGTGGAATTTGTTTCTTTTGGTGTTTGTGTGTATAATGCTGTCTTATTGACTTTACAGATGTTCTTTTACTGCCTGTTAGAGTGAAGAAAAAAAATCAGTTTGCTTACTGCTTGAGTCCCTTTTTATCACAGCACCAGCATTTGTAGATTTTTCGTATTTATCAAATAATCGTAATACAGGTCAGACAGAAAGCTTGTCAGGCAGACCAACATACATCCTCAAGATTGTTTGCAAATGTCACAGTTAATATTGAAGGTTTTATTTTTTTTTTTTTAGTTGTAATACTTTATGTATTAATTGCTCCAGAATATATAACGCAATTTTTTGTTTTACTGTTTATGTATTGAACGTTACTCACATTCTTTGCTTTTGATGTGTATAGGATAAAGTTCTGATATTTCGAGTTTGATGTGAAATATATTACTATATTTCCTGGTTGAATCTGAAATAATATTGTGCATGAGGCTGTTGGTGCACTTTTTAAAAGTATAATTATACTTTGTTAGTTAATTACTTTCAATTTTAATTTTGCGTAAGTAAGTTTGTGAAGCAGGCTTTTAATATTTTTGCTAAAACTGTGCCTTGGCATAACTAGGGCTGGCACGTCGTGTATGTAAATTTGTAAAGCAGAATATTTTTTTTTTACTACAACTGTCCCTTGGCATAACTAGGGCTGGCACATTCATGTTTGATAGCTGGGTCTTGCTTCATGGTGTGATATTATAGAAAAAATAATTTACCCAGCAGTGAATGTATCATTCTGGTCAGTACAGTTTATCTGTAGTCAAAAGAGAGGGGTCGGGTACTTTTTGGCAACCCCTCTTCGACTCCAAACCTTAGTGGCTCCTCTATCTTGGCTTTAAACTGCTTTGGCAATGCCCTTTTTGCTAACATAACCTAACCAAAACGGCTTTATGCCAAAGCGGTTTAGCACCAATAGAGCGGTGCCAAAAGGGTAGCACCAAATAGTCCCATTCCAAGAGGAAAGATAGGGAAGCTATAGCCTCCGGTTTTTTATATTCCAAGATTTGAAGTTTAGGTCAAGAGTTCAGTTCTTCTCTCAGTTAAATCTGTTTCACTAAACCATTACTGTTCTGAACACAAATTTTTTTTTCATCAGGGCTTTCACATTGTGAGTATGAGAGCAGATGCGTGTACTGTAACTCTGATTTGTCAGGTCAAAGGTTTGCAGCTTGCCATGATTTTATGTTAGAAAGGGCATTCACTCAGGGCAACAGTCACACTTCAGATTCAGAGTCCTTTGCAAGAAGGCACCGTCGTAGCCCTTAGTAGAAATGGGAGTCTGTGATGTAAAGCCGATCACACTTCTTTGTACCCCTCATACTGGGATATGCGTTTTACTCACCTCCTATAAAATGCAGGAAATTTGGAGGTAGGAATTTTTTTCTCCACCACAAGACATACATCTGGTCTTGCTTCTCCTATATTGAGTTATTAGCTAATTACACATAATCAAGGTTACTTATTACATTGTCACTCCACTGGAAGTTTAGAATATCAGGTAGTTTTTTTTAATTAATGAGGCCCATCTAATGTTGCAGTGTGCTCTTGTGTGTACAACACTAATAAGTTTGTATTGACTTGCTTCTAATATCTGCAATCATTTTATTGTGCAAGGTTTTCTTTGATGTCAAGTATGGAATGTAATAATTTATGATTTCTCCAATAGCAAAAATAGTTTTGTACACACTCAATAATTCTCTTGGAAATGTTGAACAGTCGCTATATAAGTAAAACAGACGATTTTTCGTAAATTCTAGTGTGAATGTATAGACGACAGTCTTTCGCAAATTTGCTTATGTCGCCATTCTTTTATTTATTACAGATAAGTGAAGCTTCTTTTCTTGTAAATTGATTATCTATGTCTAAACTAGTTTTTTTTTGGCATTTTAACTTTGTGTATATGCACTGTGAATATCACAGTGATATCTAGAACTTATTGCATATTAAAACATTTTTATATGCATACACGTATCATAAATTTTATGCATTTCCATCATTTGACTTGTATAATTGTATTGTAGAAATTACATAATTGTTAATTATATATCTTATATATCATGGCATCAATTATATTGATAAAATCATCACTGTAGCTATTCCTGTACTTTCTGTTATCATCATAATTCTTATACTTCCATCATTATAAATGTTATATTTGCATAATATGTCATATATATCATGGATTCTATTTTTGTCAAAGATGTCGTCACTGTAGCTATTCGTATACTTTCTGTTACAGCCGAATTACACAGCCATTATACAGACTTGCAACTTGTGGAGGAATTTCGACGACATCCAGGATTCCTGGGAATCTGTACAACGTATCATTGACTATTATGGCGATAACCAGGACGAAATCGTCCGAAATGCTGGGCCCGGCCATTGGAATGACCCTGATATGGTATGTAATAAGATAACTAGTAATATATATTTGGGACCACAATGGCTGAGTGGTAGGAGTTCTCAACTCGGGAGTTTGCGGACGTGTGATCGAGACTACTGAGGGGTGCTAGGAAGGGTATCCAGTCTCAGTTCTCCAGCCACACTCTGTGTTCACCCCCATTTTGGGAACTAGCAGTGACACGTACAATGAGGACTATTTAGTAATATTCTTAAAATAGCTGGATATTCGATGCTCTTGCAAATTAATTGGAGTGGCAGGGCTTCAGCATGCGCTGCCAAACCTTGCCTCCCTGCCAGTCATATTATGGCGAGAATATATTCAGGGAGGAAGTGCTTGACAGCCTTCCTACTTCACTTTCCTTTTTAATTGCCTTATAACACTCAGAGAAATTGACTTGGGATTCTTTCTACCCGACCACTACGGAATAATTTGATTATTAAATAATAATTATCCTCGGTATATGTGTCCCGGTTTGAGGTTAGAAAGAGCATTTACTCAGGGTAATGGTCACACTTGCCAAAACCAATGTCCTTTGCAAGAAGGCACTGTCCTAGCCCTTAATAGAAAAGCAGTCTGTGACGTTAGCCGATCCCATGGATTAGAAATATAAATATTGGCAGAAATGAAAATTCACTATACTATTTAAAATGGACTTGCATGTGAAACAGAATCTATTAATATCAATATTTAATATTTTCTTTCTCCTTCCAGTTAATTATTGGCAACTTTGGGTTAAGTTACGAGCAGTCAAAATCTCAGATGGCTATGTGGGCGATATTTGCCGCACCATTGCTAATGTCGGTCGACCTGCGAACGATTCGTCCGGAGTACAAGTCCATACTACAGAATAGGGGTGTTATTGCTGTTAATCAAGATCCCCTTGGTATACAAGGCAAGAGAATATACAAGGTAAGTCTTGTTGAGTAGAGGACAGTAATCAAAATGGTTGCTTTTTATTTTTAAAGAGTGTGACACCGGGACAGGCAAGAAAATTGCCCTCAACAGGCAGGCCCGAGCACCAAGAAAAGATTTGAGATGAAGAAAATGTAAAAGTTTAAGGATGAGGCAGAAATAAGAAATGCAATAGGTAAAGGACAGGCTGAAAGAATAGTCAATTACTGTACTAAAATTTGAGCTGTTAGTATCAGCAGCTTTATGTAGCAAAAAAATTTTAATTTCAGTACTGTTAATTTTCTGTGTAACACTATATTCCAGTGATGCAAGCAGGGTGTCAATTCTGTATTAAAAGATGGTATACAGAAGGGCATTATAAGACCCTGCCTTTTCTAACTCCTTCTGTTAGCTTCTCTGTTGCAAGTAGAAAATCAATTTGGGAAGGAGTTATCAGTAGCCATACATAAACTTTATCTTGATTTATTTAAATTTCTGAGAGATAAAACTTGTTAGTATTGAATAGTTAAGATACAAATTGTAATTGAGAATGGCTCAATTTATATAGTTTTCAAGTCTTTGTGATGAAATTGAATATTATTTTCCTTGTTGATACAATGCATTGTCTACTTGAAGTGCAAAATATGGAACAGTAAACGTCCAACAACCTTGTATTTCAAGGTTACATAAATTGTTTGGACTAACAGTAACTGAAGGATCTTTCTCCTATTTCTCCCTCTCATGATTTCATTTTCATCCTTTTCTCTCAAATCTTCCCATCCTCTTTCCTCCGCACCTTCATCGATGAAAGCATCAGTGATTTTCCTCCCCCCTTTCCTCTCTCTATTTCAATTTCATGCTTTCCCTCCCAAACCTTCCGATTTCATTTTACCCTCTTCATCAGTGATGACACCGTCACTGATTTTCCTCCCTCTTTCATATCCCATCCTGATGATGATGTATTTCAGGACAAAGGCATCGAAATTTGGGCACGTCCGATAAGTCCAACACATCAACACTTCTATTCGTACTCTATTGCATTCCTTAATAGACGAACTGATGGTACACCTTCAGAGGTAAGAGTATCGTATTACTGTTGGTATGTAAACTCATTCGTAAGTTCAACCCATTCTCTGTACCTGACTAATATTTCTTGGCATAGAATGTCATAAAAATGTGGCCAGGTGATCATGCTTGCAACTGTTATATGTCATGTAGTGGGTTTGCAGCCTGCCATGATCTGAGGTTAGAAAGGGCATTCACTCAAGGTAATGGTCACACTTGCCAAAAACAAAATACTTGCAAGAAGGCATCGTCCTAGCCCTTAGTAGAAAAGGGAGTCTGTGACGTAAAACTGATGACATATGTTTATTCGTAAGTTCAGCCCATTTTCCAAGTCTGATTATTATTCCTTGGTTAAGTATGTCATAAAGTTAAGAGCATATTCAAGGATATGTAGAAATCTCAACATTTTTAATTACAAAATCTGAAACTACACAGTACTTCTCTTCTCTCTCATGTAAAATGTAAACATAAATTTTATGGTTAATAAGATTGGTTCTTTGCAAATTAGTTAACCATTACGGAGAATGCTATATACTGAGGTTTGATTAAATGTAATCTTTTTTGTATTGCTTTTCAACGCTATAGTATTTTTCTTCTGAAACAAAAATATTCTGCACCATGTGAAGAGAGGTCGATTAATATTCCTTTCATTTTACTTAAGATCTGTCTATATACTTTAGCCATTTTCTCATAAGGGAAGTGGCTGCATCAAGGCAAAATACTCCGACTCTTTTGAAAGAGAAAATTCAGAGGAGGGGATTCGCAGTACCCATGCTTCTCCCATTTAGTTGATCCTTATGATGCGCAGGGGAACACGGAAGAAGTATGCGAGCCCCCCTCCCTCAGGGCTTTACATAATAGTAATTGAATATTCATGGTGTCTTTCAGGTGTCGGTAACACTTCGAGAGCTGGGCTTAACATATCCAGGTGGTTACGCAATAACAGATCTATTTGACAACGTTCATTACGGCACAGTTTCTCCAGACAAGAGGTTCAAAGTTGACGTAAACCCTTCAGGCGTAGTTTTAGTCCGATGTGACATTGCCAAGACGACGGGCTTTGGTGACTTTGCCGAAGGAAATTCTCCCTTCAGAGAAGTACCTCAGCAGAGTCTGTTTAGAAATCCTTTCAACAACCAGATTCAAAATCAGTTTGGGCATAATGACAGATTTTTTTAAAAGATAAAGGTCTGTTATCTTTTTTTAAGTTTCTAAAGGTTGATAAGTAGTTTACAGAGTTGTGTTTAATTAAGTATTATGAGTTTCAGAGAAGTTGTATGGTGATTAAGAATTTAATGCAACAGTAAAGTGTTACAGCTTATGGTGAAGTGTGTTGCTTGGGTATATCATTGTTAAGTAAATACTAAAAATGACATGACAAGTCAAAAAAAAATTCGTCACTCATTTAATTATTGCTTAAAAAAAATAAAATACTGTGTGTATATATACACAGTATATGTAATTCTCGTTTACACTCAATTCAGAAATAACAGCATTCAAAGAACATTTAGCATTTATGTTAATATTGCCATATATTTGTATACGGTTGCTGGAATAGAATACCCATATTGTATTCTGTTCTTATGGATTGTTAGCTTACACGAAAGTTCCCTTTGACAGTTTTCTTCCCCAATATGACATCGTGTCCCATGAACGTCACCCAGGTGGCCACAACTGAACTAAAATACCCGAAACAGTAGCTCATTATAAATCTATTCTAGAAGTGACTTTTTAATCTATATACGACTTTCATGGTACTCATAATTATCAGTACCAGCTACAAAAGTGTATTAGATTTATGATTCATAGCAATGAGAAGCGAATTCTTGTTTATTTATATGACGTTAAAAGTAATGTAAAATGTTTGTATTGCATTGCTACAGAATTTTTTTTAGGTAAATGGTAATATATTGCTAATTAAAACTACTACTTGTGGTAGTATAATTTTTGAAATATTAAAATGTCCATAGCTGATGTTGATTTTAATCATTTGATCAGGTAAAAATTAGTGACCCGCAGTACCTTATGTAAGTCCGTAAATTTTTATTTTAAATTTGGCTAATGCCTAACCAATAGTAACCTAACCTAACCATGTACAGGGTTTTTTATTGTACTGGGATCATTAATCTTTGCCTAATCCCAATAGTTTGTATTAAAAGATTAAAATTTCAGTCAAGATGTTAAATAGAACACTGAACGTAATTTAATCTCCCTTTTTATTCGGCAGGACAGTACTAAATACTGTACATTGTATTGCAACAAGACCAGAATTAATGAATAACAAGTTTACGGATAATGTATAGGAGTAAACGAAGGAGCCAGTGCATTCTATTTTTAATATATTTAATATGTTCTTTTTTAGGCCATTGAGAAAAGCCTATTAACCTCAAACAAATTATTTTCTAGTACATATAAGTTAAATGATATCATCATCAACTGTGTTTTTTAAAATTATCCAGAAATTAATGTATATTTTGTTGTTGCTCGTGTGATATCCAGACGTTATCGTATTAAGTAGTCACTATTATGGGCATGTGAGTGGACATTTTATGGGATAGCATTATTTGTCAATGAACTGAAGACGACCAGTGGTATGCAACCCTACAGATGTGAAAATATCAATAGTTTATAGTTCACCGACTTATACGTATCCTCTCCCACTACGATAAGTGGGATTGAAAAGTCTTTGTAATGCAAGGAATGAGGTGTCATTAAAACCTCCCTTAATCTTTTTAATATGATAATTATTGATGATTATCAGTTAAAACAACAAGCGAGGCTTGGACTGCATACCCCTCATCAAAATATGATTGGATAATCAAGCAAATTTTTTAGTATTTCATTCCATCTGTTGTTAACTGTTGCTGTAAAAATACTACATTCTATTTTCTATTTCTTCACATAGAGGCAGAGCTTTTTCAAATAAGATAGCCAACTGCATTGCTATATCTCTTGCATTTGGTGCTCTGCTTTTTATTATATTTTAAAGGGAATCTCCCATATTGCTTGAGCAATTTTCAAATAACAGATATCTTAAACTGAAAAGAAGGATGATATATAAGAAATTTCTGATATTTTTTTGTCTTTAGAGTAGGCTTTGGAGGTCTAGAAATGGGGATTGCCATAGGGTAATCAGCAGAGTGGTCGACTGAGAGGTGATGGATCTGCATTTGAGCCCACAGCGGGGTAAAAGGAAGGGCAACCAGTCTTAATTCCCCAATGTTATACCATATGTGTAGAATCTCAAATGGGGACTGATGATGACAAAATATAATGAAAAAGGAAATACTTAAAGTTCAAGCCATATATAGTCTGACAATCATCATATATGAGTACAGCAAGGCAGTTCCCAACATTTGGAGAAGCTCCTCTTTCTTTTGTATAAAAGGTGACATATGTAGAATTGTTACACGAGTGTATCACATTCCATGTTAATAACAATATTACATTTCATTGATAATTTTCATAGATTCATTAAATCCAGTATTTTGACATATCATCTGTTGTATATATTTACAGCACCTTAAATTGTTAATATGCATGATAAAATTTTTCCAATTTACAGTTGTCAGCGTGAAATAGTTTCAGGTAACCATTTTTTTTCCCAGTAACAAATTATCGCTTTCTCTGAACAACAGTTGCTGAGTGATGTTTTTTTTTTTTTGTTCTTGTATTGGCATTGACACAGGTATTTAGTTTGTTTTTTGTAATACGTAGTATTACAAAAGGACCTTTGTACTTAAATTGGACTGTCCAGGACAGCTCTATGTCAAGTCTTCCTTCAGTTATAGTTCCTTTTCTATGCTAACATTAACACCGAGTATTCTTGGATAACGTTACACATTTCTAATTATCCCTTCACATCCAGCAAGTCAGAACACTTCCTATATATTTCCCTTTGGTTTAGATTTTCTTCATGCCCAGACACGATGAGGGCAACTTTTTTTTTTTTTTTTTCTATCTGTATGCCCCACACTAGAAAAAGAAAAAAAAAATAACTTTCCTCATACTCAAGAAAACACCATAAAAGGTGCTAACTATGTTATAACAGGCCTTCGTCCAAAGGAATAAGAGTAGAGTATTAAAAACTATCTTATCTATTTTTATTTTAGTGAAAATAAACATTTGTAGTGGTAATATACAATAAACTGCAAGATTGCTATATCTTCTTAAAGTGTAATGGTTGGAGTTCTATTTTATCCACCGGAGGAACATTTAAAGACAGTAGGTATTAAATGAGGATATTAATTTAGCAACAGTCTATATAAATTTTTAGATTTTTAAAATATTCAACAATACATAGTACAGGTACTGTAATATTTTGCGATCCCGTATAACCATGCAATTAAATTAGGTTTCTTACACATTTTGTTTGTTAATACAAAGTTTGTTGTACAGCAGTGGTTAGGTACTAATTGTAATACATCATTTTCTTCACAGATTTCTTATTTTAAACAAATGGGAATGCGGGAAATAAAATAATTCAAACAAAAGAGTTGAGAGTATTAAACGCATTTCTACCAAAAATAAACATTATGACAGCCTAGTCAAATTTGAATATAAAACTGAAAAAGTTAAAGTTCTTGAAGCCAGAAAAAGTAAGTACTTTTTTTTTTCATACGAATTTCATCACAATCACAGTAAAATACTTTTACAAGAATAAAATCATCTGTTGCTAGGACAAGCATGACTGGAGTACATCCAAGGCTCAGCCCAAACGAAAAGGTGCTTACAGGGAAGAAAAGAATATTCTGACTCCATGCAGCCCATCCAGTTACTCTCTGGGATTTTACTCAATTAAGCCTGGAGTAGAATTGCTTCTAAAACAAGAAACGGGACTATAAGCCCCCACCCACACGTCCAATTAACAGAGTTATTTAATGTACGGGGGTTGCTAATCTTAACCTGATCATAATAATTTGTAGATAGGATTAACTTTTTGATCAAGATATAAATAGAACACAGAACATAGCCAATGGATTGTCATGCAACAAAATGCCCTATGAGAGGACTGAATATATATCTCAACTAAAACAGAAATAGGTTTCACATGCTTTATGGGCAGCAGGAATTGACACTCCAACTCTCGGACTTCAGAAAAATTACGTTGCACCTCCCCCGTCTGTTGCCATGCTAGCAGTGATCTCACCATTCTGTTTCACAATGAACTTAAAAGAAGACTTTATTGCATTGTAAGGCAGCTCAGAGACGATTTCTGGGTATAGCAAAGAGAAAGAGAATAAGG
This sequence comes from Halocaridina rubra, assembly GCA_037179515.1. Taxonomy (NCBI): domain Eukaryota; kingdom Metazoa; phylum Arthropoda; class Malacostraca; order Decapoda; family Atyidae; genus Halocaridina; species Halocaridina rubra. The sequence goes on from JAXCGZ010008737.1 coordinate 17,546, forward strand.
AGACTTGCTAGTAAGGCAACAAATGAGGGAGGAGAAAGTGTATTTGTTTTAAAGACTGCAAAAAAGTGTTGTCCTCCGCTGCCAGTAAATCCTGTAAAATGAATCATGGTGTGGAATAGTGGCTGGAAGTATTAGGTTTTTTGTTTTTGGAGAGCCTAATCCGGTTGCATCAGAGCAACTAGTCGAGAGCGACTTTTGATGTGATGCATGGACACAGAAAAAGAAGTGGAAATGGTGTCTGATGATGTATCTACCATCCTTATAAAACACTAGTTCCAGAGGTAAGAGACAGAGATGCATTCCTATAGGTAAAGTTACACATAATACAGCCAAGATGTAGTCCTATGAACGAAATATTCGTCTCTGAGCCCTTTTCCTACTAAGCCCAGTTTTCACTGGTGGGTGGGAAGTGGTAAAGCTTATGGCCTATGACCTCTGTGGGTATAAACTAAGTACTTCTGTTCTAGACAACCTAGGTTCGAATCCCAACCCTATTAGGTAAATGTTTTTAAGAATTTATAAATGGAAAAAATTCTATTTATCCATTACCATCGGCCTGAAGTGAGTATGAAAATTGAACACACAGGTCACTGTGGGAGAAAGGTAATAGTAAATCTTCAGAGTTAAATTCTGTCGTGACCTATGTAATGATGGTAGTTTTGATGAAAGTTATGATTCTATCTCCTTCCGACCTCTGTGGCTGTGCACACCAATCTATGGACACCTGTTCTTAAGTTTAATTCTCTGGTGTAGGAGGTGAATATTTCTAATAATAATAACCCTGTTTTACGTCAAAGGCTCCCTTCTCTAATGAGGGCTATGATGTAGCTTTCTTTAGTAGGAATTTGGTTTTGGTAAGTGTGACCTTTACCCTGAGAGAATTCCCATTCTATTCTCAGACCAGGGTCTCGTACCAACGAGCTTATTATTTTTTCTTGCATTACAGCAGCTGATGGAAGGGATGGGGATAGGGAGGGTTATGTTGAGATCCTGTTATCTTTCCCTCCCATTTTTTCATAGTTGTGACCACCCTACTTGTTATCGCAGGATAAGACATCACATTACAAATATATCTCATCACAATACGAAAATCTCTAGCAATGAAGTACCTTCTGCAGTATAACAACTTTCTTAATATGGCAGTTACTCATCAATTCCTTTTAGTTTTCAGCATTACTTACATTATAATAATAAATAAGTTCGTATCATGGAAATCAGTTGCTAACAGCAATCTCTAACAAAAGATGAGAGAAAGAATACAATACAGTACTACCAACTTCAGGCAGATGTACATATCTAAGCAACTCCTAAGGTTAATTAGATAGTTTTTTGAAAGTGTAACAATGACACCTACAATGTAGCATGGCAGTACCGCTCGCCACTCTGAGTCATCTGGTTGAGGGTTTACAGTCCGCCACAGTATGAGGATAGAGCATTTACTCAGGGTAACAACCACACCTGCCAAAACCAAATGTCGTACGCAAGAAAGTACCATCCTAGCCTTTAGTAGAAAAGAAAGTCCGTAACGTAAAACTGATCACATTACATCACACTGCCGGTCGAATGTCCAGACATATGTCAAATATGCTTTGTTTGCTTCATGTTCTATTGAACCTAGAATAATACAGGATGTGTACCAATTGAGTATGAGCACTAAAGCTTGAGTACAGAAACAAAGTAATAGAGGAAAATGGCAACTCGTATAAAACAGAGCACGGAAGTTACTAAAATAAACAAATGTTATAACATACAACAGCTACAATGTGTAAAACTTTTTTAAAATATTAAAAAAATAATTAAGAAAATTCTGAAAACATATCACTACTGAGTGATATGTTTAAAAAAAGAAATGAACAATGTTCTTGATAAATAAGCACAAAATTCAAGAACATAAGAAAAATATATAGCATATTTTGAGCTATTAATGCTGAAGCTGGAAATATATTCAATGTATAGTGTTCTCTAATCAAAGAAGCCTTTACATGAATGAGGGCACAGATTTATTTCTTTTTCAATTTTTTTTTCAGTTTTTTATTCTATATGGTTTGGTGGGTTAATTAAGCATTTACTATATTATGTTAGTTAGGCATGGTTAAATATATATATCAAATGGGTTGCCTTCCAACAAAATGGCCAAAGAGAGGACTGAATACATATATCAACAAAAATTTTCTTTCTACTTTATCATTGCCTTCAACCAAGGTCGAGTGTGACCACAACCAAAGGAAAAAACTGCACATTAATAAAAAAAATTTTTGGTAATAAAACCAGCATTAAACATACGATCCAAGACGTAAAATCTAAATCTTTTATCAAAATCTGTAACTGACGTTTGAAAAATAACCGTCACCTAGACACAAGGAATGGATATAAAGTGCTTACATTGGCATTTACATACTCTAAAAACAAGAAAATCTGAATCGCTTTACCAACAACTATAACTGAAATAAAAATCCCGAAGTAATTACTATATCATCTGGACATTCAAAATGGCTGAAGAGGAAATACAGTATTCATCTACACAAATTAGAGATAACGTGATGCCAAGAAGCACAGTTGCTAGGTTTGGCATATTCTTTTCCATATATATATATTTTTTTCCTATTAAGTCTCCTTTTTTATATTCACGTGTTTGGCAACCCTGATACTAGCCGTATTTTGAACCAGGATTGTCAAAGTCCAAGCATAAACAAGGACAGATTCACTTAAAAAAATATATATATAAAAAAAAAAAATGTATGCCAAACCTGGCCACCCTGCTAAGAAGAAGCTATTTCATTGCCTACCCACTTAGGGATCTATCTCGCATTCATAGCTTTCCTGCATTTTTTTTTAATGTTAAATTCTACAACAAAGCATTGCTTGTACACTAATAATCATATTTATTATTATGCATTGTTTTATTCTTCAGCAGCATATCATAAAGTAAAAAAAATTTTTGCTTCAGTAAAAATATTTTAAAAATCATAAAATGAAATCTAAAAAAAAAAAAATATATATATATATATATATATATATATATATATATATATATATATATATATATATATATATATATATATATATTGCATGAACAGTAACCGTTTGATAAGGCCTTTTTCTGATCAGCCAAATTTTTACTCACATGATAGAATATAAAATTTACTATTTGGATTTCAATAGTATCTTTCACTGTCGTACAACACTTCTGATAACGCTTAAGACTTAAAACCAAGTACTGTATTGTATTACACTTAAAAATTGCACGTTGGCTAAAAATAACAGTATATAGAGTAGATATATCACCAAATTACGTTATCATTAACAGCATCTACATACTATGTACAGAAATGCACACAAAACTAGAGAGGAGCAGTGGAGAAAAAAAAATAATTCATGAAAGAAGCCACTGATGATCATTAACATTTAATGCACTTAACATCAAAAAACACTGTGCCTATACTTCAGAATTGCCTTAAGTATGGCATAGTACTTCTATAAAAGTCTTCACAAAAAAAACAGCATAATATTAAACTTAATATAAAAAAATTTAGTGGAATTCAGTATAAATGCAATTGAATTCACTCGATACTTCAGTTCCACTCCCATTAACATCCATCACCCTAGTCTAATTTCCGTTACCCGTCTATATTTATATTGTGGTCTTGCTCAGTTGGGTTAAGCTATGTAATAATAGCCAAGGAGAAGGCACAAACACTTACGTGAAGTATATCCAACATTCTCAAGCATTCAGTCTAAAATATATGTTCAAACAGCTTTGCTGATTATAACCATCGCTATTATATTTCATTTCGGTATTTTCAACTTAGACCCTCAGGGTTAAAATGATGTAAAACGGCTCCAAATTCAAACAAAAGGAAAGTCGACTTGCATACCTAAGACATTATAATGAAGAGGTCCAAAGGCAAAGAAAACACTGCTGAACTGGGGGCAGATGAGGAGAGAGTCTACGTTGCTTGTAAAAGATTGTCATACAATTTACTAAAAGCAAACTATTATTGTACCTTCTCCAAATATCAATTAAAGATATTACCATTATTCGCATTTAATGCAGTGTCTTTATCGTCACTGGTTAATTTTCTTACAATATAATATATATTCAATTGGTGTAACACTGATATAACGGGAACTGACAGCACAAAAATTAAAACCTGGCTGACCAAGACCATATCACAGCTTTATATACACTACCATACACAAATTAATGGAATAAATACGATTAGATAAAGCAACCACAATAACGTGGGCTACAAATGAAGGCTGTGCAATAAAACTCCAAAAAGGTATTAGGTATATACAAGAAGTATTTAGGGTGCAGTAAAGCAGTCCCTAGACTTTCGGAGACTATTGTCTCCATCATCTGGGATAGTTTAACTGATTTACAAAAAGTCTTGAGGATCTCCTTAAAATACCCGTTATAAAACTGAATTTGCTCCCTTACCAGACCCTCCTAAGCCTCTTCCTGATCTTAAGATGCTGCCTGTAGGAACCTCAGCTTTCTTAAGGAGCACAACTGTTATGGGGCCTGACCCAGGAGTGATTTTAAGGAGATCCTCTAGACTTTTTTCAAATCACTTTAACCACTCAAATTGGTGGAGGCAGTAGTTTCCAAAAGTCTAGGGGCCAATTTACGGTATTCTAATACATATTGCATATACTCATACCTTTTAGAGGTTTTATTACACAACATTCATACACATGATAATAATGTCTTTGATCAACGAGATCATCCATTAAAAACTTTCTTGCAAATGTCGCAGCATACGAGAATTTGAGCAGAATATTACAACCTCCTCAAAATCTACCTAAAGCAAGTTTGTTTTTCATTATCAAACTTGCAATATGATTTTGTCAGAAAAGGCATAATTCACTTCCAATAAAGATAATGTATATTTCAATATATAATTTAAATAAGTATCAACAAGAGAATAAATGGATGGCTCCTAAGTGTAAACGAGAAGTTCAACCCATAGCATGAGAGGGCGAACTGGGAATATTTAATTTATACAATGAGTTTTGAACATCGAAATATCACCCCAGATGTAATAAAGACACTTTCGTTTAAAAGTTCTTGGCAAGTAAAGTTACGAGAATCTCTATTCCAACCATGGAGTCTCTCTAGCCCTAAAAAAAAAAAATGGGTTTGTTATACATTTTGCATTTAAACTTTACAGTGTTGAGCTACTTCTCTAAAATTACCTTCATAGATAACTAGAAATCATTTTATAAGGAGTCTATTTTACACTAGAAGTACCGTATATGAAAGGTAAAAAAGAGAGTAAATGGAGAATATAAAATTTCTCTTACATAAACTTCAAAGTTTAAATAAATTGTAGAGAAGACCAACACTGCCAGCAGCAGTGCTATTGGTACAAGTAAAATGGTTTTTGCATATAATCATCAAATGATTCACATTGTTTGAATGGATTTTAGGTTTAAGAGAAAACTCTGGAATTGAGTAAATCCTGTAAAATACATTCGAATATTGTCATTAAAAATATTTCACTAATAAATATGTCAAGAAGTTAGCATAATTAAAAGTGCACTCACTCTCCTTTTTCACTCTCTTAAAACGTTCTTACTAAGTGGCTATAGAAAGAGGCAGAAAAAAAAGTCGCATTCCACGCACCAAAATATGCCAACACGAAATCTACTTGATATATTGATAGCCCTAATTTTCATAATACTGGTTTCATAATTGATATTAGTGACTCGATAAGGTATGATCACATATAACTCCCTCACAACGAGGTAAAAATTCAATACTATGAATGTAAAGTCTCCATTATTAATACAGTATCTACATTAGTACGCACAGGACACAGCAAAATTAAAATATTTAGTAAATCACACATCCTGTACAATATTGCACTTTCATACATACTATGTTACTCAAGGGTCACAATTATTGCTAAATAGTACTAACAATGTATAATTTCCCGAAAGAACTGACATAGGAACACTAAAACGTTCTGTACAGCTCACCACTTGCATTTCTGTCAACTATATGTATGAATATGTACACTAATTACGAAAACAGAAGCATCCTCGATAATTACACCGAGTTTGACGTAATCTAGATAAACTCTACACAACCTGTGATACAGACAGATTCTGTCTGGTGACTGAGTTAATGCCACAAGGACAATGAAATTGAGAATCCCCTTGACCCTATCTCAAGAGAATGAAGACTCGCGACGGTGAGTCCATGCCCCTTCGTTGTCTAAATTGTTCTCCTTGTAATCAAGGCTCATGTGACGTCCCATGTTAGGGATCACGTTTGGATTACCTAAAACTCTCGCTTCTCCGTTATCCTCGATAGAGTTTTCACTCAAGTTGTTAGTTAATGGGTAATTGACCGAAGTTTTCGGATTGTCGCCATGAGGCGTTAATGCAATAGTAGTTGATGGATATTCTTGTAAATTGGTAAAACTGTTGCTGGGTTTCATGCTTAGTTGGCTGTGAGTACTTAACGGAGTGCCGGGCACAGATATGGAGTTTTTGATGCTGCTGTTGAGCGCTGGAGAAGACGGAAGAATCGGACCACTGACTTCTAGAGAATTCATGCTGCTGAATGCTGGTAATGCTGATCCATTGGGCATTCCTGGGCTCTCCTGAGAAAAAACAATAACAATATGGAACACATATTTTATATAAATCCATATAATTATTTTTAACTACTCTGCT
>JAXCGZ010008738.1:0-24177 GCA_037179515.1 Halocaridina rubra
GAGCTGCCATTTACCTATTCAATGTTGTCAAGGTCGCAACCAGCATCGAAGAAAGATGCCATACGTCATTATATAAACAACAGCCGCACCCAAACCTCTATAGAATTTCTGTCTGACTCACGGTGAGTTTGCAAATTCTCACTATAAATCGTCTAGCACATTGTTATAAGACAATATAAGCTTAATAAGGAAAATTAAATCCAAATCAGCCAAAAATTGAAGCTAATGCTTTCTGTAATGCTCTAAAAATTACTAATTATCAAGCATCACTCTACATACTGCTGAATTTTCTCTGTGAACAATTATCGCTAAAATAAAGTATCTAAGAGGTTGATTTATTCTCTGATCAACTCATACGTGTTTTTCTTACCTTAACAGCATCCATAATGTAATACAGAAGAAATCCTGCTCCGACAGTAAGCCCTAGCACCATTCTTGGACACTCGGAAAACTGGCCCCACTCCATTACCTCCTGTTCTTTTATCTGTACTACTTCTCGTCGCCTTCTTTATATCACTCAAACCAGACAGTAGAACTTGGAAAGAATTAGACCTTTGGGCAGGGGTGCCAATACTCACAGCGAATTTACCACCTGCGTTCGTTCGTTCGTTCCGGTTTTACGTCACGGACTCCCTTTTCAACCAAGGGCTAGGACGGTTGCCTTCTTGCGAAGGACTTGTTTTGGCAGATGTAATCGTTACCCTGAGTGCACCACCTGCAGTTAGCAAGATTAATAAATTAATTTATCATGTACAAGTGGCATCTGCGCATGGGAATGCAATGCAGGAAATCATTTTAAAGTAGGTAATTTACAGAAATTACGCATATTATGCATACATACATACATACATACATACTGAATCATATAATCACCAATTCGGGACTTCTTTACCGCAGAGTTCAAATTTAAAATTTACTATCTAGAATTCTAGATTAATACAGCATATGTCTGAGAGAGAGAGAGAGAGAGAGAGAGAGAGAGAGAGAGAGAGGAGAGAGAGAGAGAGAGAGAAGAGAGGAGAGAGAGAGAGAGAGAGGAGAGAGAGAGAGAGTAAATCTTTATTTCCAAAGTACATTGGGTATTCAAATAAGATGCATACATATTCCAGATAGACATCTGTGGTGTACAATATAGACATACTAAAACAAACAAATCATAAAGATGAGTGTACTATTAAAAAATACAAGTAAAATCTTCCTTTAAGAGTAACTTCTTAAGATTATATTTAAAAGTATACACTGAACCAGCATTTTTTAGTTCTCTGGGAAGCTGATTATATAAATGAGGTCCACGAATGTTTATATCTCTTGAGCCAATATCAGTTTTAGACCTTCGTACTAATAAATCTTCCCCTTGACGGGTAGTTAACCCGGTAACTGAGCTTACTGTAGACAAATTATACAAGCAATCAGGAAGATTGTTTCTTAGTATATTAAAAACAAAGGTACATATATCAAAAACATATTTATCTCTAATCTTTATCCATTCTAGATCTTTTAAAACAGGAGAGATGTGCTCGTATTTTCTTACATTGCCAACAGCCACTCGTGCTGCAAAGTTTTGTAACTTTTGTATTCTTTGTAATTGAGTCTTATTTGTACATCCCCAAACTTTGAGACAGTAATTAATTAAACTCATAGCTAAGGACTGGACAATTATTATACGAGTTGATGTTTCAAATGAGTCTTTTACCCTATTTAGATATATTAGAGTACCCATTACTTTTTTATAAATTTCATCTATATGCATTTCAAAATTCATGTAACGGTCAAAATAGACACCTAGGTTCTTTACCGAGTTCATTGGCTTAATGATATTACCGTTAAAATTTATATGAAGATTGTCATCAACTTCTGATAATAATTGTCTGGATCCGATAAGAATAGATTGGGTTTTAGTTTCATTAAGTAACAGACCATTTTTTAGAAAGTAACGTTTAGCCATATACAAAATTTCTTCTGCTCTACGAATAATATTTTCTAAATCATTAATTTCTCCTTCAATTAAGATTTGAGTATCGTCAGCATATTGAATGACATAACAGTTAGGTAAATATTTTACTAGATCGTTTACATATATTAGAAAAAGTATAGGTCCTAGGATCGATCCCTGAGGGACCCCAAACAATACCTTCTTGCGACTTGAAACTACATCTTTTATTCTGACTGACTGGTAGCGGTTTTTTAAATAGTTCTCGAACCAGCTTGGGTCAATCTTCATTTTTTTGCATTTTTCTAATAAGATGGTATGGTGTACACTATCAAAAGCTTTAGAAAGATCGAGTAGTAGTAGCAATGATATTTTCTTATTATCTATATTTTTGTATATTTCATCTGATATTTTCAATAAGGCAGTTTCAGTTGATAATTTTGGCCTGAAACCGTGTTGACTTTTTGCAATAAGTTTATTTTTTTCAAGAAACTCACTTAACTGATTTGCAACAATCTTTTCAAGTATCTTTGATAAAATTGGTAGTAAAGAGATTGGTCTATAGCTACAGACGTCGTCAGGATTTCCATTTTTAAAACCAGGAATTACATGGGGATTTTTCCATAAATCTGGGTAAATATTGGTAACTATGGAAGTATTGATTATTACCGTCAGATAATATGCTATTACAAATAATGAATCTCTAATAAAACGAAAACAAATTCCATCTGATCCATATGCATTAGAGTCTTTCAGATTTTTTATTACTAAGATTACTGTATTACAATCTACTGTAGTAGGGTTAAAGACATCATTACTTCTATTGAATGCACTATGTTCTTCAAGATTAACATTATTATTATTATTACTACCATCATCACTATTATCATTACCATTACTACCACCATCATTATTATTTACACCATTATCAACATTACTATTATTATTACTACTACCATCATCATTATTATTACCACCATTACTATTATTGATTTCATTTATTATTTCTTTTTTTGTTTTTTCAAAGGTTTTTTTCCCCACTTCAGCGAAAAAATTATTGAACTCTTCTGCTTTAGCACTTACATCTACCTCATCGGGTATAATTGATATGTTACTACTTTTATTACAGTTATTGGAAAGCATGGTTTTAGCAATTTTCCATGTATCAGAGATATTGCCTTTAGCGTTTTGAAATTCATTTTTGTAATACTGTTTCTTACTGTTACTTAATAATGATTTTACTTGTTTCTTTTGCTCTGTAAACTTTTCTCTTAAAGGGATATTATCTCTTTGTAGTTTTACTTCATTTTGTAGTTTGTCTCTTTCTTTCATAATGTTTTTTATGTCATCTGTTATCCAAGGAGCGGGGGGACGAAATATTTCTCTTGTCACGAGTGGTGCACATTGATCTATACATGATGATAAGGCACTGGTTAAAATTCTTACTTGTATATTTATATTATCGGTATATAGAATTTCATTTATGTACTTCATTCATAAGTAAACTACAAAGTAATTCTTGTGAATAATTTCTTAATCATCTGAATGTTTTAAAGATTGGTTGTCTCTTTGGTTTGCGAATATTTAGGGACGTTACAATTTCCTCGTGGTCTGCTATAGGGCTTGGCATTACGTCACACTTAGTTATCATATGTTTGGAGTTTGTTATTACTAGATCGATTTGGGAAACTGAAGTGGGAGTGATTCTAGTTGGTTTATTTATAATGTTCTAGATTTAAATTCTTAATAAGTCTACTCATTTTATTTTCTCTTTTTAGTTGATCATCATTAAAATCGCCATATATAAAAACTGGTTTGTTTTTTAAAATTATCTCCTTAAAAACGTCCAAAATATAGCTAAAAGAGGTTACCGGGGCTTTGGGGTGGCGGTACACGCAGCCTATGATAATAGAAGGAAACTTTTTATGTTGGACAGAGATCCATTTATCTTCCACTCCTTCGTGCTTCTCAGTTTCAAGATTTAGTTCAGTGGCCTTCAAATAATTTTTAACATATAAACATACACCTCCACCTCTACCACTGTCATAGCGATAAATATTATATGAAGGAATATTAATAAATGCATTATTAATTGACGGATACAGCCATGATTCGCTAATGCAAAGAACATCAATATTTTCTTGTACAAGCATATGTTCAATTTCTAGTATATGGGATAACAGGGATTGTGCATTTATATGTACGACAGATAATCTATCATTATATTTACAAGTAACTTTCACATCGGCAGCAGTAACAGCAACAGCAGGAGACGAGGTATTACCATGTTTCATTGGGGTGGTATCCATAGTCATAGTTGTAGTTTCGACTGTGTGATTCTGCAGGGAATTCATCATTGTAGTGTGTTCTGGGGTTAGCCCATGGATCCTGGTGTCTGTACCTGCCGTTGGATGTGTAACGCTGGTTTGAGTACGTGCCGTGGTATGATCGGGCCTTCCTAAAGTTTGTATGCCTAGGTGAGTGTCTAGGGTTGTAAGAGCCATCACTCCAGGAGAAGTCTCTTGTGCGTGGACTTCGATAAGAGAGGTTTGTATCGTGTCTCTTTCTGTAGTCTCGCGTATAGGGGATTGTTCCATTAGCTCTTTGCTGTTTATTTTGGTATGACTGTAGTTTGGGATATTTTGTAGAATACCCAGGTTGTGTCCATTGTTTGCTCCCACGAAATGGCTTGACACTTGTGCCTGTAGGCCATTGATTCAGTTTGTAAGGCACATATTCAAATCCTTTCGATATCGTTATTGCGAAGGAAACCCAGTTTGGTGTGCGAGAAAGCTCCTTAATCAAGACTTCTTCAGAAGGAATGCCTTGATTTGTCAGTGTATTACGTATCTCTCTCTCAAAGGGGTTGCCAGGAATGCGAATATATATTTGAGCTGTAACCCTTGCACTTGCATTATTTGGCAACTGTGGCTGTGGGGGAGAGGACTTCGATGGAATGTTTAGAATAGAGATTGCTGCTATTTTGTCTTTTCTGTTTTCTTCATTGTTTTGCAGCCTATTGCTGGGTTGGTTATTTGTGCTGGAAGATGTAATTTGGGTGTCCTAGTTAGTGACAGTTGCTGTGTTGTTAGGAGTAGTGGAGATTGAGAGAGAGAGAGAGAGAGAGAGTAAAATTTGATACTTTAATATAAAATAGTAAATCTAGAGAGAGAGAGAGAGAGAGAGAGAGAGAGAGAGGAGAGAGAGAGAGAGAGAGAGAGAGAGAGAGAGAGAGAGAGAGAGAGAGAGAGAGTAGGTTATTCATCATAACATCGATAACATTGATTAAGGTGTCCTGGCTATCGTAAGGTTTTGCTGTTTTTTTTTTCTTGTTTTCTTCAGTAACCAACTAACACGAGAGAGAGAGAGAGAGAGAGAGAGAGAGAGAGAGAGAGAGAGAGAGAGAGAGAGAGAGAGAGAGAGAGAGAGAGAGAGAGAGAGAGAGAGAGAGAGAGAGAGAGGGAGATTTCTGCAGCAAGAAGGGACGGACTTGTATACAAATATTGACAAGGGATAAAACAGCCTAATATATTTCAGTATCTTGGGGAAATTTCATGAATATATACAGTGCCAAGCATACATACAATAATCATACAAACAGGCATAGCAAAATTAGATAATTAAAACACAAATTGTGAAGATATGTACTAGAAAAAAATGTACATATCCACACAAACGTAAAAAAAAATAAATCCCAGCATATGTGCAAAATTATTTTACAGGCTGCTTAGAGCAGGGGAAGAGGGGAAACGCTTCATGATGAATACTTGTTTTTTTAAATCTGACTCGTCTAGTATATCAGATATATACGAATTGATAACGACGTTATGTCAGGGTTATCGCGAAGCGTCCTATAGCAACATTATCGGATGCGATATTTATTAGACTACCTTTAGTCTGCTGTACCCTAACTTAACGTAACCTAACTCATCTTACTCGGTTAGGTAAGGTTAGCTTTGGTTAAATTAGGTTGGGGTATATTAGATTACAGACAGAGAAATAGACCGTATACTGTAATAGCACCGAGATAGATAGCTAGGAATATGGAAATAAATAATCAGACTGGCAATCACACACACACACACACACACACACACACACACACACACACACACACACACACACACACACACACACACACACACACACACAATTTAGCCACCCTTTGGAGCGTATGCTCTTCTTTCATCACTACTTCCCCCAAAAAAAATAAACAAAAAACAATAACAGACCGTTGAATACTGGCCTCCGATATTAGATAAGCAATATCTTTTATCATCATTATTACGTAATTTCATATCCTTAACATTTTAGCTAACCAGATAAAAACAATAAACAACTAATAGCGAAGGGCATTGCATAGTCTTCCATATTATTATTATTATTATTATTATTATTATTATTATTATTATTATTATTATTATTATTATTATTAGTAGTAGTAGTAGTAGTAGTAGTAGTAGTAGTTTAAAAAGGGTTATTCCTATTGTTATATTATTCAGTCCAGATTATCTCTCGTATCTCAGTTATTTGTATTATCTAATTTTAAGTAAGTTAAATGACTAGGCAAATATACATACTATTAAGACAGAATGACTAAGTAAAAAGGCTTCATCATTTCCATCGCCAACCTACTATAATAATCGTTTGTTCATAAGGTGACGCTGATTTTTAACAGCCTCTTGGAGACTAGTGCTGGTCTGGGCTCAAAGTTTTATGGGTCGAATACCCTTACAGGCACCAAACCCTCTCCACTTGTTCGGCCAAAGCTCGAGTAAGAGGGTGAACAAATTAATCCTTCCGACAAAAGGGTATTCCATGAAGCTGTTTCCAGAACGTGAATACAAGGAAAATGTTCACTCCATCACCACCCAGGGTGTCCCCCGTGAGTGGAATTCTTTCTCCATTATAACTGAAAATATAAGTTTTAGTCACTTTCGAGAAGAAAAGAAACACGATGATAAAACTTTCTATACTAGATTAGTCTCCTTTATAGAATGAAGAATTTCACATCTCTCATAAACTTTTTTGATGGAGAATACCGAGAGTACAGATTCCAGTCATTTCACACCACGAAAGAGGCGAATATCACCAATGATACAAATGGACCGTAGATGCTTTTCATTTTTGGAGTTATTTATTCAAGTGATGGGTGTGATATCTGTAGAACTTTGTGTGTTGTCATTTTTTAACTAATCATTATTTCCCCCTGAGGGAAAGGGCTAGAATACTTCCTCCGTGTTCCCCTGCGTGTTGTAAGAGTCGACTAAATGGGGCGGGGCGAGGGGACTGGAAATTCCCTCCTCTTAATTTTCTCTTCCCAAAGAGTCAGAATATTTTGACTTGACTCAGCCACTCTCCTAATAAGGGGAAAAATAGTTCATTTATGTAGACTAGACTAGTGAAATTCGTCATATTCACCAAGGTCATGCAAGATATCCGAGCAGAATTTTTTTTTTTCTTAACTCTCCAACCAGAAGGAATACGCATTCTAGTCGTTTCCATGGCAGGCTGGAAATTTGAGGGTGGATTTTTCCCCATACCAGTGTATCCCCGTAAGGGGGGGGGGCAAAAATACTTCCTCCGTGTTCCCCTACGTGTCGCAAAAGTCGACTAAAATGGGCGAAGCGAAAGGACTGGGAATCCCCTCCTCTGTATTGTCTTCCCGCAAGGAGTCCAGATAATTTGCTTTGAATCAGCCACTCCTCTTAGGAGGGGGAATATAGCTATCGTATACAGTATATGGATAATCAATGAGCCAACGTGTCGTCGAGTGTGTGCGTGTGAATACGGATGGGATCTTAATAGCAACATGTGCTGCATCTCAATTCAAGTCTTGCTTTCTTCTTCTCTTTTCAATCTGAGAGTCTTATAAGGCAATGAAGAGGCCATCTTTGATAGAGCGTCCCATGGACGTTAAAGAGCGACAATAAGCTTTATAACATATTTTCTCACCGCTTTCTGGGTCACAATGAGTCCCCATTTGAATGGGGGTGGACACACACACACATGTTGCAGCTGGGAATGAAGTCTCACATGAAGCATCTAAAATACACTTACTGTTCCGATATCTTAAAAGTTTTAAGGGATGTGAAGTAAAAACAAGCAATATGGCAGATAATCACATGTGTCTTAACAGTGAAATGTGAAGGATATCAGTAGGCAGTTAAGAAATAAAATCGAAAAAAAAAACACCTTAGGTCTAACGTGACCTAAATATTACTCTTTATAAATAGTTAATTTTAGAGATAGTATATTATTATTATTATTATTATTATTATTATTATTATTACACACTCAGGGTAACGATTACAGCTGCCAAAACAAGTCCTTAGCAAGAAGGCAACCTTCCTAGTCCTTAGTAGAAAAGGGAGTTCGTGACGTAAAACCGAATCCATCTAATTGTGAATGTATGTAATAATTTGTAGTCGCCGTGGCTCAAGCGGTAGCGTTCGCGACTCTGAGGCGTCAGGTCGAGGGTTCGCGCCCCGTCACGGTCTGAGGTTAGCAAGGGCATGCACTCAGGGTAACGATTACATCAGCCAAAACAAGTCCTTCGCAAGAAGGCAACCGTCCTAGCCCTTGGAAGAAAAGGGAGTCCGTGACGTAAAACCGGAACTAACTAAGGTCTAAGTCGTTGCTAACGATCTCGGGTTTTTCATCTGAGTCTTTTCAATCGATTGTGTTTAGATAAGAATTATTGTTAACGGCGCTTATGTTAACCATTTGATACTGTAATGGAAATGCATATTTATGTAACCATTACTTGACTACACATATAATGTGAATTCTTTTTACATTCTTTAAGGTGGAAGACCAAATGAAGGTTAAGGATAAAAGTTTGACTGATTTATTCCTTCATAAAAAATGGTTAGTTTCTCAATTAACCTAACCTAACCTAACCTACTTTGGTGTGAAAAACATGTTTTTGCATTTCATAAACAGGAAGAGATTATAATAGAATCAATAGTTAATTCGCATCAGGTGAAAATAAGCTACCTCCGGTACATTAAATAACCCATTAATTTGTTAGGTTAAGTCAGGCATTAACCTAATCTAACCTACCTTAATAACTTATGTTGTTATTTAATGCACGGGATCGCTAATATTTAATTGCGCCTTTAATTCTAGTGGAGAAGGCTAGTAGTGTTTAGGATTAGTTCTAAGACCGTAAAAGATCTGAGTCAGTGCAACAAAACCAGCTATAAAGAATCATGTGAATATGTCTCTATAAACTTTATTTTTTATTTTTTATTAAGTTTACATGCATGTAAATCATGTACTCGCTATATAACAATATACCTTCACAAATATAATTCATTGCCAACTTGGGTTTTGGTACAAAGAATAAACTACTAGATCATGTCATAAATAAATATTTAGAAATGGATGTAATCTCCAAATTAAAATGATGGTCAAGACAATGAATCAGTATACAATAAAAACTTGATGAATTTAAAGCCATACAATGCCGCGGTAGGTCAATGGTAGAGTGCACGAGTTGGGAAGCGACAAACCCCATTATAAAATTTTGTGCGTACAAACAGTCGAGATATGCAAAAGCACAGTGGTCTATAGTTGTATTTCTACACTCATATTGAACATCGCAAATAAAAATGAAACAATAATATACTCTCAATTGAAAAGATAATGTTTTCGGTTTTACGTCACGGACTCCCTTTTCTACTAAGTCTAGAACAGTGATTTCTTGTTAAAAGACTTTGATTTCAGTAGTTGAGATCGTTACCCTGAGGGAACATCCTTTCTAACCTCAGACCGTTGCAGGCCGCGAACCCTCGTCCTGGCGAGTCATATTCACGAGCGCTACCAATATGCCACGGCGACCACCTCAGACATGATAATATATTGTATTATAACACCGCTTGGTTAAATCACGTTCATGATACCGAAACGATAGTTGCAGTGCTATTCCGAAATCCAGCTTAAACTACGCATTAAATAATAAGAAAAAATGGCACTTCTCTAACGTCAATAGGGCTCAGAAAGGACTTTATAATCATATTTATACAAACAATACTCACCGAGTAATAAAGACACCAAAAACTTATACACAACAAAACGAAGTTCTCTGCCCAACCTTCTCGACCCCTCTCTCAACACCGACTGAGGGGTAAAGCTCACGCCAACCTCAGAGCATGATAGCAGAAGGTATCCCCCATTGATTTTATCACTAAAACTAGGACAAGCAAGTTATAACAATGCGAGTAGCAAGGGATATGTGGTGTTAAGTCACGTGATATCAGATTAAAGATTAATGGTCTCTATACCGAAATGTTAATTCCTCAGTGTTCTCAAACGTTTGTTAGTTTTTTCTTTCACAAAAGTGTCAAGTTGGGTCAAATATTTTTATGCTGTGGTATTATAAGATTTACACAATAGATATAGTTTTCTTTACAGGCAAAACTTTATCGCCTGTAGATTTGTTTTTTTTTCACGCAATACATGAATGAGTCAATATCTTCATATGCCCTGTTTTTCTTTTTTCTCTTTTGTTAATCTCGTACGTCTGGCACACTCTTGCACCCGGAGAGGAGTGACGTCATATACCGCAACGTTCCACTATACAAGCCGAGGGTGTCAAACTAGCTTTAAAGAAATCGATTCGGAAATCTGCAGAATGTCTCATATTCTTGGCTTTATGAGATAATCGGGGAATGGTGCATTCTTCTGGTACTTAAAAGGTTTTGGTATTACTATATATTTACTGCCACAACCTTGAATGATATAAAATTACAAAGCATTGAAAAGATGTATCTCTATACAACCTAAACAATACTTTCAATAATCAACTCCTTTCTTGAATGAGGGTGAGCTAATCTAATCTTACCAAATATAATAAAATATTGCAATAAATTTCGTGTGATTTGTTAATAAAGTGACATTTAGTCATTTCCAAAGCTTCATATACTTGCATTTTGTTAGCCAATAACAAAATTGAACAACAACTGTGTTCATGGGTTGAGTTTCGGATTAGCAGGTGAGAGGATTTCTGCTACATTAAAACTGGGTGCAGTGTGGTATTATCTTGGGGACAATGTAAAATTTTTTCCTCCTCAATATCGTTGGTATTACAGGATGCGGTGCTTTCTTCACCATAACTTCCTCTCCCTAGGAATTCATAGCATATCCCCCTCTAGATGCAGTAGGGATGCAGAATACACGTGTAGTAGGTTGGCCCATGGTAACAATCGCCCGTTGCAATACTACAGCTGAAGGTCCTCTGGACTTATATAGGTGTCCTGGACAGTTCAGTGTTAAGTCTTCCTTCCGTTGAGGATTTTTTTTTCTATCAATACAGCTACACAGAATATTCTTGCATATTCGCTACACATCTTTTATCATTCCTTCACATCTGACAAGTCACTACACTCTCCATCACCGTTTCTTTTTGCTTTATGCATCTTCGTGCCCAGGCGCAATGAGGTCATTTTTCTTCGCCCATCATAGTGTCACACTTACCAAAAAAAAATAAATAAATAAATAAATAAATACTGCTTCTGCTGTGGAAAATTTTCCTCTATTTTCAGGTAGTTTTAAATGTAGCATTTTATTTATTTTTATATTTTTGTCCATGAAGTATATTTTCTGTAGTATTTCCTCAATATGGCACTAGACAGTTCAGTTGGAATCAGCAAACTGACATTCTGGAAGGGAAGATCCACCCTATATCGATTTCATTAAATGGCAGAATAGGATATAGTTAACACAAGAGGAGAAAATATCGAGGAAAAAACAGGATTAACTTTAAAAATTAACTTTATTATACATACTCATATTTATGATCTCACTATTTAGACAATGCTGAAACTACTATGGGAAGATTTTTTAGCTAATTATATGTGATTGACTTTAGGTCACATACTCCCTTTTATAATAAGGGCTAGGACAGTGCCTCTTAGCGAAGGACTGTGGTTATGGCAGGTGTGATCATTACCCTGAGTGAATGCTCTGGATATGAAATGCAGGTTTTACATAAAAAGCGACACTGCATTTTGTGGTTCTGTATTTCACGAGCCTATTAAAGGTGTGTTACTCAGCTAAGGAAAAAAATATAATAGTAAATTGCATTGTGTGGTGACCTAAACAAAGATTGATTAATACAAAATCGGTTTTATTTTTCTACATTTTATAATAAAATATGCTTCCGATTATGATAGCACCTCTTGTTGAATACTTGTTTCATGACCTCAAGAAAATGGACTCGTGTTCATCTATATATACAAGAATATTTATGCATACATACATACTTACATACATATAGTAGGTAATTACATCCATCCATCAATAAAAACAATCGGTTTACCTTATCTACATATCATAACAAAGTATCTTTTCAGTTATGATAGAATCTTATATTTGTTTTATGCCCTTTAGAAAAAGCACTTGTATTCGCCCAACTATACAAGAACATACATACATACATACATACATGCTGGCAATGAGAAGAGAATTTAATTTTATCATGATCCTCTCATTTAATCGTTATTATTTCATCTCATATACATTACCCTTGGTTAAAGCTTTGATATATTGGTCACCTTCTTTCTGTATCTCATTTACATCCTGCAGGTGAGAAAACACTCCCGTGACAAACTGGGCATAGAATCGATCACTGTAACAGGTGTGTTTCGGATTAATACCTTCTAGGAATCCTATATGTCCGCCGTGGGATGTCACAATTATGGCGACATGGCTTGAACAGTTGGCTTCCGAAACGGGAATTCCTGGATTTAGGGAAATAATGAGACATGTTGCCCATATGAAATCATATTCTATAAAATACTCTATAATAATAATAATACATGCACTTGCTACCTACTACACAGCAAGTCTAAGAATTCGTTGTTGTTGTTTTTTTTCATTGTCCTGTTGTCTAATTCCAATACTACTTTGCGTGTGTGATTACCAAATTGTGTTTACGGGAAAGAGCCCAAAGCTCGTATCTTTCCGTCTCCTCATCGGTTCCATTTTATACTTAGTGATACTTATCATACCTGTCCTTAAAATTATGGATGGAGATAGCATTAACTACCTCCTCGCTTAGCCAATTCCAATTATCAACTACTCTAACACTGAAAAAGTATTTCCTTACATCCTGCAAAGAAGTTTTCTTACCAAGCTTCAAACTATGACCTCTAGTTCTAGAGCCAGCCATATCAAAATATCGATCCCTATCCACTCTATCATAACCATGAAGGAATTTAAAGACTGTCACCATATCCCCCCTCACTCTTCTAGCTTCGAGTGATGGTAAGTCTAATTCCCTCAGCCTCTCATCATAACTGAGATTGCGTATTTCTGGCACCAGTTTCGTGGCATGTCTTTGAACTTTTTCAAGCTTAGCTATGTGCTTTTTCAAGTGCGGATTCCAAAAGGGGGCTGCATATTCGAGATTTGGCCTCACATAGGTTACATAAATATTTCTGAGCATTTCCTTGTCCATGTGCCTGAAGGCTACCCTTACATTTGATAAGAATGCATATGCTGCCCTTACTATGCCATTTATATGTATTTCTGGAGACAAATCTGCCAGTATGTTTACTCCTAGATCTCTCTCATTTTCTGTCTCTTGAAGTTGTACTCCAGCCAACGAGTAGTCAAGCTTGGGCCTTCTTGCACTTGTACCCATTCTCATTACCTTACATTTTGAAGTATTGAATTTCATTAGCCACTTTTCTGACCACTCATGCAGATTATTTAGATCCTCCTGAAGTTCTCTACCATTGTTCTCGTTTTTTACTTTCTTCACAATCTTTGCATCATCTGCAAACATATTCATGAATGAATTTACAGACTCTGGTAGGTCATTTACATATACAAGGAACAAAAGTGGCCCTAAAACTGAACCTTGTAGAACTCCACTACTAACTCTTCTCCATTCAGACACTGAGTGTCTTACTCTAACCCTCTGTTCCCTTCCTTCTAAGTAAGTTTTTATCCATTCCAAAACATTTCCACCTATTCTAGCCATTGATTGCAGCTTCCTAATAAGTCTCCCATGTGGAACAGTGTCAAACGCTTTCTGGAAGTCTAGGAATATGCAATCTGCCTAGCCCTCTCTTTCCTGTAAGATTCGGCTTACCTCATCATAAAATTCTAATAAGTTTGTTACTGTTGATCTACCTTCTCTGAAGCCATGTTGCCTCACTGACAAAAAGTTGAAGGATTCCAAGTGAAGAGAGATATGTTTCCTTAGTAGTTTCTCCATAACTTTGCAAACTATGCTGGTCAAGGAAGCTGGTCTATAGTTCAGAGCCGTATCCCTCCTTCCCTTTTTGAAGATAGGTATCACATTTGCTTGTTTCCAGCAACTTGGAATCTCCCCCGACTCCAGTGACTCCTTAAATATAATACTTAGTGCCACTGATATTGTGTTTGCGCATTTTTTAAGCACATGAGGGGATATGTCATCAGGACCTGTAGCTTTATGAACATCTAAATCCATCAGCGCTTTGCATACCTCTGTGGCTGTAAGGTTGATGTTCTCTAATACCGGCCCTTGAGCTTCTAT
Source organism: Halocaridina rubra (assembly GCA_037179515.1). Lineage (NCBI taxonomy): Eukaryota > Metazoa > Arthropoda > Malacostraca > Decapoda > Atyidae > Halocaridina > Halocaridina rubra. Next base: position 14,463 of record JAXCGZ010008738.1, read on the forward strand.
CACTGCAATCTGAGGGGGTGGGGTATTTTCTACTGTAAGAAACTCCTTGTTCAATTCTTTGCAGATCTCTTCATCCGTCTCAGTGATGCTTCCATCCGCTCTCTTTAGCCTTAAAACCTGTTCTTTTACCTTCAGTTTTCCTCTGATAAAGCTGTGGAAAAGCTTGGGATTTTCTTTAGCCTTCCTGGTGATGTCCCTCTCATAGTCTCTCTCTGCCTCTCTCCTTTTACTTAGGTAGTCATTTCTTGCTCTTTTGTAGGTTTGCCAGGCATTTATGTTTTTTCTCCTCCTATACCTTTTCCAGCATTTGTCTCGCCACTCCTTAGCTCTTTTACACCCATTATCGAACTATTTCTCTCTGGCATGAATTACACCTACTTTGGTGACAGGTATGCAGCAATCTACTATCTTCCCATATTTCTCACAAAAGATGTCATACATTCCTTGTACAGATTTGTTGTAAAATAAGGTTCTCCAGTCAATAACTGCAAAAAGTTCATTCATTTTGATGTAATCTCCTTTCGGATAGTTCCTCCTCATGTCCTCAGTGCCTCTACTCTCAGGAAGAATATCTTCAATGATATACTCCATCAACAATACACAGTGGTCACTCTTTCCAATTGGTGGTTCATACTCAATTTTTTCAATATCCAACACATTATCTGTGAACACTAGATCAAGTAGTGATGGCTCATCCCCACCCCTGGCCCTTGTTGGTTCCAATACATGTTGGTGTAGGAAATTCCCTTGTACGCAATCTAGGAATCTTGCCCTGAATGAGTCCTCACCACTGTGTGGGTCAAGATTTATCCAATCTATCTCTTTATGATTAAAGTCTCCCATAATCAAAATCCTAAATTTTTTTTCCCGTGCCATGTTAACAACTGAGTTTATGACTTCAATAGTACCTATATGACTTTCCTCATAAACTTCAAGCCTATTTTGGTTCCTTGGTGGGTTGTATACAATAGTTATTATAATGCTCTCTGACCCAGTATTTATGCGAGCAACAAGAAATTCCTTGAACTCACTTTCTATAGCCAAGTTTATTTCTTCAACTTGAATCCTTTCACTTATGAGCAGTGCTATCCCTCCACCAGTCCTCTCAGATCTTTCAACCCTTAGTATTCTGAAACCCTTAGGAAAAACTGTGACACTGTTTAAGTCCTCACTCAACTTAGTCTCTGTAATTGCTACTATATCTGCCTTACTGTTGTGAATCCTATCTTTTAATTCTACTGCCTTACCAGCTAATCCATCAGCATTTGTGTATAACAATCTTAATGAGGCCCCATCCCCTGATCTTCTGTCATTATCTTCTTTATCTCCCCTTTGTCTGGAAGAACTCTGTAATGAAAATTTTTCTTCTTTTCTTCATTTCTTTCATCATTTAACCTTCTTGCCTCTTGCAACAAGTTTTTGATCTTTCCCATCTCTTCCTGTGTTCTGTATTGTCTAATGAACACTTCTTTGAATTCTTGAAGGTCTTTTAGACTTTTTTTTCTCAACAATATTTCCCTACATGTTTCCCCTCTCTCAAAGGTTACTTTTGTTGGTCTCGGCTTTCCTTCCCTCGAATATTTACCTAGTTGGTGTATGTTTACAATATCCTCAGGACCACATACTGCTCCAAGCTTTCTTATCAGGTCTACAACCCTAGCTTTATTTTCTTCAAGTCTCCCCTGCCATGTTGGCTCCTGGGACTCGCTTATGCCTGAGATTACCACTGTCTTCTCCTTATCAAGTGCCTGTCTGATGAGTGGGTTTGCCCTTTCCATCACAACGTCTTTCATTTTTTCGATTACTGTCTCTTTATAGTCAACTGTTTGTATGTTTTCCAGTGCCACCACCTTTACAGCCTCTTTTACTGCCACATTCCCCTTTAGTGCATCAGCAAATGAAGTTTTCATGGCATCATTTTCCATATTCAGCTCCTGGAACTCTTTTCTGAACTGTTCAATGTTTTCCTTAATCTGGACATTCCAAGCAGCAATCTCGTCTCTCTCAGAAGAGAGCAGTGAACTAACATCTAAATCCTTTAGGTTGTCATTTAGCTGTTTGTTTTTATCTTCTTGTTTAGAAAGTCTAGATTCTAGTTGACTCTTTTCCCCTTCCAGCTCAAAACTTTCCGTCACCTGGTCGGTTCCAGTTTGTACTTAGTGATATTTATCCATTAGCCTGCTGGCTAGTACAGTGGTAACGCGCTGGCTTCGCATTCACGAGGTCGAAAGATCGGTTCCCATCCAAGACCGAGAGTTTAAGCTGTTTACTGGCAGGAACTGCTGTGATTGGACACCACAGTGGGGGGTTGGGGCTTGCCCTGGCTGACGAATACCCATTGTATTGAAATGGAAATAAAGTTTATTATTATTATTATTATTATTATTATTATTGTCCTTAAAACTATGGAGTGAGTTAGCATTACCTATGTCCTCGCTTACCGAAGTCCAATTACCAACTACTCTTACACTAAAAAAGTACTTCCTTACATCCTGCAAAGAAGTTTTCCTACGAAGCTTCAAACTATGACCTCTAGTTCTAGTGCCAGCCATATCAAAATATCGATCCCTATCCACTCTGTCAAAACCATGAAGGAATTTAAAAACCGTCACCATGTCCCCCTCATTCTTCTAGCTTTGAGTGATGGTAAATCTCATTCCCACAGCCTTTCATCATAACTGAGATTGCGTATTTCTGGCACCAGTATTGTGGCATGTCTTTGAACTTTTTCCAGCTTAACTGCGTGCTTTTTTTTTAGTGCGGATTCCAAAAGGGGGATGCATTTTCAAGATTTGAATTCATATAGGTTACATAAATATTTCTGAACATTCTCTTGTCCATGTGCCTGAAGGCTATCCTTACATTTGCTAAGAAAGCATATGCTGCCCTTACTATGCCATTTATATGTATTTTTGGGGACAAATCGGTCAGTATGTTTACTCCTAGAGCTCTCTCATTTTTGGCCTCTCGAAGTTCCACTCCTGCGATTGAGTAAACAAACAAACAAACTTTATTTCCATTTCAATACAATGGATATTCGTCAGCCAGGGCAAGCCCCAACCCCCCACTGTGGTGTCCAACCATAGCAGTTCCTGCCAGTATACAGCTTAAACTCTCGGTCTTGGACGGGAACCGATCTTTCGACCTCGCGAATGCAAAGCCAGCGCGTTACCACTGTACTAGCCTTCTTTGACTTGTACCCATTATCATTAACTTACATTTTGAAGTATTGAATTTCATTAGCCACTTTTCTGACCACTCATGCAGACTATTTAGATCTTCCTGAAGTTTTCTACCATTGTTCTCGTTTCTAACTTTTTTTTCACAATCTTTGCATCATCTGCAAACATATTCATGAATGAATTTACAGACTCTGGTAGGTCATTTACATATACAAGGAACAAAAGTGGCCCTAAAACTGAGCCCTGTGGAACTCCACCCTAAATCATCTCCATTCAGACACTGAGTGTCTTACTCTAACCCTCTGTTCCCTTCCTTCTAAGTAAATTTGTATCCATTCCAAGACATTTCCATCTATTATTGCCATTGCTTGCAGCTTCTTAATAAGTCTCCCATGTGGGAGAGTGTCAAATGCTTTCTGGAAGTCTAGGAATTTGCAATCTGCCCAGCCCTCTCTTTCCTGTAAGATTCGGCTTACTTCATCATAAAATTCTAATAAGTTTGTCATTGTTTTTTCCCCCGCATAATTGTGCTTACGGGAAAAAGCCCTATGCTCGTTACTCCCTCTGTCTTCTGGTCGCTTCCATTTTTATACGCAATGATACTTATCATATTTGTCCTTAAAACTATAAATGCAATGAGCTGTTAGCTTGTGTAATATCCTAATTGTAATTACAGGAAAGAAAACTATGCTCGTAACTCCCCCTCTCCTGGTTGGTTCCATTTTTTTATACTCAGTGATTCTCATCTTATATGTCCTTAAAATGATGAATTGAGTTAGCATTAACTAACTCCTTGCTTAGCAAATTCCAATCATCAACTATTCTTGCACTAAAAAGTACTTTCTTACAGCTTGCTAAGAAGTTTTCTTAAGAAGCTTCAACTATGATCTCTAGCTCTAGAGCTAGCCATATCAAAATATCAATCCTTACCCACTCTGCAAAATCCATGAAGGAATTTAAAAGCCATCATCATATTCCCCTCATTCTTTTAGTTTTGAATGATGCGAAGTCTAATTCCCTCAGCCTTCCCTCATAAATGAGATTGCGTATTTTTTACACCAGCTTCGTGGGATATTTTTTAATGTTTTCCAACTAATTTACATGTTTTTCCAATTGCGGATTCCATAAGGTTATTGCATATTTAAGCTTTGGCATCACATAAGTTAAAAAAATATTTCTTAATATTTCCTTGTCCATGTGTATGAAGGCTACTCTTACATTTGCTAAGAAAGTATATGCTGCCCTTTGTCTGCCATTTATATGCATTTTCGGAGACGAATCTGCCTATATGTTTACTCCGAGATCTCTCTCATTTTCTGTGTCTTGAAGTTCTGCACCTGCTATTTAGTATCCAAGCTTGGGCCTTTCCGCACTTGTACCCATTCTCATTACCTTACATTTGGAAGTTTTGAATTTCATTAACCTCTTTCCTAATCGCTTTTGCAAGACTAATTAGGTCTTCCTGAGGTTCTCTACCATTATTTTCGTATTTTACTTTCTTCACAATCTTTGCAACATTTGCAAACATATTTAAAAATGGATATACAGATTTGTCGGTTAGTTACGTACAAGGAACAAAAGTGGACATAATATTGAACCCTGTAGAATCCCATTACTAATCCTTCTCTATTTTGACCCTGAGTGTCTTACTCTAACCCTCTGTTTCCTTCTTTCTAAGTAAGTTTTTATCAATTCCAAGACATTTCCACCTAGTCTTGCCACTTCTTGTAGTTTCTTAATAAGTCTTCCACATGGGACTGTATCAAATGTCTTCATAAAATCTGACTAACTTCTTCATAATATTCTAATAGTGTATTACTGTTGATCTGCTTTATTTGAAACCATGTAGTCTCACTGACAAAAAGGTGAAAAATTCTAAGTGAGGAGAGATGTGTTTTCTTAGTAGTTTCTCCATAAATTTGCAAACTATGCTGGTCAGGGAAACAGGCCAATAGTTTAGAGCTGGATCTCTCCTTCACTTTTTGAAGATAAGTACCACGTTCTCTTATTTCCAGTATCTATGAATATCCCCAGATTCCAGCGATTTTTCAGTTATGATGCATAGCGCTACCGATATTGGATTACCACATTTCTAAAGTACGAAAGGGGATATGTCATCAGGACCTGTAGCTTTTAGGGCATCTAACTCCATCAGCACTTTGCATACCTCTGTTGCTGAAAATGATGTTCTCTAATGTGTGTGTGTTATTGTACGTATGGGTGGTATTGTATGTGTGTGCGTGCGAGCATGCATTTTATTTTTGTGTTTTATCTCTAGGAGAGTTTCTTTTATTATGATTACTCCACAGGTTTAATCTATTCTTCTCGTTACACAGTGCTACCAATCATTCTAAATGTAGTGGGTATGTTGCCTGTGTGCAGGCCATTTTACAGGGGCATAAATAAATTAATTTATTGTCTTTAACTGTGACTGTCAGGAATGGGATAATGGTTTTTGCTATGGTTAAAAGCTCTTTAAAAGTATTTTAGATCTAACCGTTCAGACCAATAGATGGTAAGACACACCAGCACAGTTCTTTTTCATAAGTGTGACACCAAGACTGGTAAAAGAAATTGCCTTCTACTAGCCTAGGCACGAAGAAACATAAAACAAAGAGAAAAACAGATGGGGAGTGTTGCTACTTATCAGATGTGAAGGAAAACAAGATTTGTGTAATGCATATGAAGGAATATTCTGTGTATATGTTGGCATAGAAAAGGTTTGCAGTAGATCTCAAACAAGGAAATTTTACAGTGCGACACTTCTATTTAAACTCTCCATCCATTATGTATGTTGTTGTTATTGTATGAGATTAACGCCAACCTTGTGTTGACACGGGCCCTTGTCCAAACGACGGTCTGTAGGTGGGTGTTAGAGGATACAAATCTTGAGTTGTTTTATTCATGTAGGGTACCTTTTGCTGCACTTCGCCAGCAAAGGGGTCACAAACATAACAAGAAAAACAATCCACTAGCTCTTGATATTATTCCTCCCAATCTTACCTTGTCTTCTAAAAAAATAAATAAATAAACAAAGGCAATCATATTCAGTCAGGGTAACGGTCACACTTGCCAAAACCAAAAATCATTCAGAAGAAGGGCACCGTCCCAGACCATGATAGAATAGGGAGTCCGTGACGTAAAACCAATCGCAATCATGGAAGAAGCGATTGCTAGTCCATTGCTCTATGAGCCTTCTTTGTTACTCTTTTTGGTTTTACGTCACTAACTACATTTTCTACAAAGGGCTTGGTACAATCTTGCGAAGGACTTTGGTTTTGGCAGGTGTGATCGTTACCCTGAGTGAATATCGTTTCCAACATCAGACCGTGGCGGTCCTTGAACACTCTACCTGATGACTCAAAGTCGCGAGCGGTACCACTTTGCCACGGTGAACACAGGCAATAATAATAATAATAATAATAATAATAATAATAATAATAATAATAATAATAATAATAATAATAATAATAATAATTACCTCTCATTGGCAGAAATGGATCATCAGCGGCTGTCAGACACAATAAGGGAACTCGGATTTTTTGTAGTTTGTTATGTAATGAGGCGTCGGCGTAATATTCCTCAACATCACGATACCCAAAATTCAGAGCGGTAAAGCGATCGTCAAATTCTCGAATGGTTTTGCTCTGGGGGAAAAAATGACATTGGGTCAAGAAAAGTCACTAAGAGCAATTCACAAAGAGCTATAACTCAGTGAGGTCAGGTCATAGGTTAGGGTCGGCGATGATACCTGTAACCGAAATTAGTATAATAGGATATATTAAAGTGCTTAAAAAGTGTTCAGCATGTAATTTACTAAGATATCTTTGGTTAAAACCTCTTGGGAGTTATCTTTCCTTGAATGTACGATCTAATTTATTTTCATAAAATAAAATATTCAATTTTTACATAATGACAGGCCATTTTTCTGAAAAAAAATACGTGTGATTCTTATTGTCGGATACAAAGCAAAAACTTAATTTTTAATATCGTTGATGATTAAAATCGGAAAGTTTTAATACATTAAAATATCCTTAAATATATTTGACACTTTTAGATATACCAAAGTACCATTCAACATAATAATGAAAACCGCAACGTCTTTTCCCACCTGCATAAGATGAATAAAATTCCATGGATAATTATGGCCTTCAAGCCTGCTTCTGAAATTCGCGAACAATTTTTTCAACGTACGAGTAAGAGTGTAGTTCAAAAGTAGATTTAAGAGGGGTTTCTCTATACTTTCCTCAGTCACAGAAAGGTCCCAGGGCACTGAGAAGACTAAGGCCGCCGCTAGATGCTTCGCAGCTTTCTCACCTCTGGTGACCAGGTAGTTTCCTATAACCATACTGTATCAAGAAAAAAAAGTTTAAAATTTTTGTAGAATGTCAGCAAAACTTATAATATTTTGCTAGTTTAAACTATCAATTCAAATTATATAAACGGAGACACACATTATTTTTTTTAGTTTGTATAATTTGAGTTAGATATAAAGTCTGAACCTGTGATAACATACCTTGGTTAGCAAGTGATTATTTTTTTTTCTTCTGAAATGAACAGTTCATCAGTTAAGAAGAACATATAGCAGAAACAAGAGTGTGTCTCCTCAGATACAAATTCGAATTTTCCTTCAAGTGGATTTTTTTCCCCTCAAATTACCAAAGTCAAATTTCAAGTTAGGATGTATGTTAACAGAAAAGAGATGAATTAAGTGACTAAACAGTACTCATATAAAGATATAGAAATTCTGTGTGAAGCTAAAATAGAAACTTTTCTTTCTTTTTATTCTTCTTCTCTCTAAATTCTGTGAAAGGGAAAACATCAAAACGAGGACAACTCTGTCTCTAACCTCCCCCATCCAATGGTCGGGGGAAGGGTGGAAGAAGATCTCCGTGGGATGTAGCAGGAGGAGGAGTGGCTATTAGGAGATAAAAACAGAAAGTCAAAGGAATTAGAGATAATAGTTATAAACCTTGATGATAAAATTCAGAATATGGATAGAGAAATGAAAGAGAATAAAACACTCAGAGAGGATATAAGATGTTTGGGGGAGGCAAATAAAGTACAAGGGGAAGAGAGAAAAGAACCAGAAATATGAATAAAAAAGCTGGAAGGGGAAAAGAGTGAGCTAGAAACCAGAATTTCTATATAAGAAGATAACAACAAACTACTAAATGACAACCTAAATGAATAAAATATTAGTTCACAGCTCTCTTCTGAAAGAGACGAGATTGCAGCTTGGAATGTCCAGATTAAGGATCGAACAGTTTAGAAAAGAGTTTCAGGAGCTGAATACAAAACATGATGCCATGAAAACTTCCATTGCAGATGCCCTAAAGAGGAATGTGTCAGTAAAAGAAGCCGTGAAGATGGTGGCACTGGAAAACATACAAACAGTTTACTATAAAGACACAGTAATAGAAAAAATGAAAGATGTTGTGATGGAAAGGGCAAATCCACTGATTTAACAGGTACTTGATAAAGAGAAGACAGTGGTAATCTCAGGCATAAGCGAATCCCAGGAGCCAACATGGCAGGGGAGACTTGAAGGAGATAAAGCTATGGATGTAGACCTGATAAGAAAGCTTGGAGTAGTTTGTGGTCCTGAGGATATTGTAAACATACAACAACTAAGTAAATATTCTAAGGAGGGAAAACAGAGACCAACAAAAGTTACCTTTGAGAGAGGGGAAACATGTAGAGAAATATTGATGAGGAAAAAAGTCTAAAAGACCTTCGAGAATTCAAACAAGTGTTCATTAGATGATACGGACCAATGGAGAGATGGTAAGGATCAAAACTTGTTACAAGAGGCTAGAAGGTTAAATGAGGAAAGAAATGAAGAAGAGAAGAAAAATTTATATTTCATAGTTCTTCCAGACAAAGGTGAGATAAAGAAGATAATGACAGAAGATCAGGGGATGTGGCCTCATTAAGATTGTTACACACAAATGCTGATGGAATAGCTAGTAGGGCAGTAGAATTAAAGGATAGGATTCACAACAGTAGGGCAGATATAGTAGCAGTCTCAGGGACTAGGTTGAGTGAGGACATAGACAGTGTCACAGTTTTTCCTAAGGGCTTTAGAATATTAAGGGTTGAAAGAGCTGAGAGGACTGGTGGAGGGATAGCACTGCTCATAAGTGAAAGGATTCAGTTTGAAGAAATAAACTTTGCTGTAGAAAGCGAGTTCAAGGTATTTCTTGTTTCTCGCATAAATACTGGGTTGGAAAGCATTATAATAACTGTTGTATATAACCCACCAAGGAATCAATAGAGGTTAGAAGTTTGTGGAAAATAATATAGGTACTATTGAAGTCATAAATTCAATTGTTAACATGGCATAAGAGAGAAAACGTAGGATTTTGATTATGGGAGACTCTAATCATAAGAAGATAGATTGAATAAATCTTGACCCACACAGTAGTGAAGACTCATTCGGGGCAAGATTGCTAGATTGCCTACAAGGGAATTTCTTATACCAACATGTAATGAAACCAACGAGGGCCAGGGTTGGGGATGAGCCATCGCTA